>OX463788.1:51903573-52213573 GCA_949825025.1 Siphlonurus alternatus | reverse complement strand
TTTATTTAAAGTTAATGTAAAATTAATTTCCCGTGCTTTTAACAGTTTGTTTTAGCATAGCATGTAGAGAAAAATGCACCGCAATATAATATAATAATTATGCACTAGTTTTATATTACTTACTGCGAGGTATAAATGATCTGTGCCTGGCTCCAGTTGACCAACCACACGCTTAGCAGCAATAGAGGGCCTGCAGAGATCAGCATTTCTTTACGCCCCTCCTGCACAAAGGAAACGTTCCAATTTAACATATGCACAAAATAACAAGTATAATAATATGCAGGCATTGTAATCATAGTATCTTTAAAAAAAACACAAATAAAAGAATTCTTAAAAATAGTGAAGGTGATATAAAAGTACAATACGAAAATGCCTCTGAGTAAATTTTTAAAATTAAAGCAAAATATTGTACAGTAGACTCTGAACCTCAACCTCCAGGAGCCATTATTTATTCCTGTTGCTCTGAATAGGATTAATTTATAATATTATTGAAAAATATGCTCGCTGCTTTTCTTCACTCCAATTTACATCGTGGGGCACATTTACCCGTCTGATTTGCTAGAGCTCCAAGAGACAAAAAGAGATACAGATTTTGCAATTTTTGGGGAGGTGAGATGAGAGCGCACCAAGCCTATATTAGCCATCCCAAAAACTTTTCAGGTCACCAGACCGTCGATTAGACTGAAGAAAAGAGACAGATTTTGGTCAAAGTAAAATGATTACTCTTATTAAACAGCAATATCTAGGAGCAGAATGGAATGTTATGAGAACAAATTTAAGAGAGCAAGGGTATTGTAACGTTTGAGCTGCCGAAAAGTGCTTCTGCATGCAATATTACCGATTTTTTCAAGAAAAACAATTTTTTACGAGAAAAAAAAATATAAAATTATTCCAAAATTATTTTTCTGCTGTAAAACTATTCGTATATTTTATGTAAAAAAGATTTGTTGCCATGGGTACATAAAACACGCGCAACATTTTCCTACTGTCACTGAATTTTTTAAGATATGATAATAAATTTTGTAAGTATAACGTGGCAACCTGGCTAATATTAATACAAAAAACACTAAACTTTTTAATAAATATTTTATTAAAGAAAGTGAAATGATAAAGAATTTAACGTATATAATAAGCTTGTATTAACAGAGTTCTGATGCACTCTAGCTGAAACTGCGTGTGTTCAATTCTCATATAATGTACAGTATAATATACTGTCAGTACTTTGACATATAAGATTGAACAGTGCAAAAAAAGTGCATGCCTCTTTTTTTAAGTTTTTGAGCATTATTATTAATAATTATAATTATTATAACAATTAAATGTTTAGAATTGAGACAGTTAGATGATGCAGCAAACAAGACAATAATTATACAATTTTACTATATATTTTAAAAATATTTCTCTATCTCGATCTATAAACATTGAAATTAACCTTTAAAGGTAAATAAAAATTGTATGTCAGGGTTATATTTTGGGGTGTCGTTGTTTCCGACTTACCGTGGGCTATGGGCACCGGATGGATTGTCGTGGTGATCACTGCGAGGGATCTGCTGTCGCACTGACCCACGGACGCTTCTCGGTACGACGTAATCTTGCATATCGTTCACCCACCCCTAGTTGCTGCCAGTCTCTAACTTACCGAATCAGGGGGCGTATGTATGCTAGCTATTATATCAAGTTACCACATGTAGCAATCCGCCCACTCAATGCTCAAATTTCTATCAGTTCATAGAAATTGTAACAAAAATATAATAAATTTGATAATATTATATACAATCACATTATATATATTACTTATAATCATTACAAATTTAAATTATTAAATTATTTCTTGCATAATTAGAACATTCATGAATATTGTAATATTAATTAAGAATGCAAAATGTAAGATGAGATCCAAATGAACAATTAGGAGTAGAGGCCGGTCTTTACAGCCTTAATTAAAAGAGGTTATAATATTAAATATTATTATACTTATTAATATTATAGTTTTTTTAATTATAACAATAAAATGGTTATGGGGGAAATGCCGATTACTATATTGTCCACCAGCATGAATACAAAGGTGATAATGACACAAATTTTAAAATACTTGATTTCTCGTGGAATTCAATATTGTTCAGAATGCTCACGCGGGTTACTATATAATATATATGTATACTAGCTTGCACACAATCATGTTTTCCATATTTACTTCAATGCAGATGGATGGGTAGAGATTGAAGAGACTGTTTTAACGAATATTTATAATTGTGAATCTTCGCGTATCCCCTCTCCCCCCCCCTGTACCTAATAATATTTTTCTATGATTATATTATGCTTACCAATGTCTTTATCTTAAACCCATATGTTAAATTTAAAATTCATGATTTCTGCCCTTAAGTAGTAAAAGAAACAAAAAGATAAGAAGTAGTAATTTTGAATTCCATTGCATATATACAGGAATATCCCTAGTCGAAAAATAAGAGTGCTAAGTGGTAATTTGAGCAGTAGTCAAGTAGTTGACTACTTGTTTTTAAGTAGTCAACTACTTGAAACAAGTAGTTGATTACTTAAAAACAAGTAGTCAACTACTTGACTACTGCTCAAATTACCACTTAGCACTCTTATTTTTCGACTAGGGAAGATTTAAAAAAAAAAAATCTGTATTTACGTAAATGAAAAATAATAAGAATGATCTAGTAGGTGTATACAGTGTAAGGTATTTTATATGTACGCTACGTGTTTTAATTATATTTCAAAGTTGTTATTTTTGTCCTAATTATTTAATTTTTAAACAGCGCTTGAAATATATTATTATAGGTCACAATATTATTATTTATTATAAGTTTAGTCTTATTTATTTATTTATTTATTTATTTATTTATTTATTTATTTATTTATTTATTTATTTATTTATTTATTTATTTATTTATTTATTCGAGAATTTTGCGCATAAATACATAATTAATTATAATATATACAGAAAAATATTTTAATATAATATTATACTCTACGTAACAATATTAATAATTGTAACAATAATATTATTAATAATAATTATAATTATATTATTATAAGCACGTACTCGCTGCATGCATCAGCCTGCATCAGTGCATGACGAGTATGACGACTGCATGCATGTGCAAGCTTGGTTGCTTGGTGCATGCGATGATCGAGTGAATATCTTTATTGGCGCTGTCGTCATATGTGACAAAATTTTGAACTAAAAAGAAACTCATCAGCTGATTGATTATTCAGCGAAATTTGGATTTTATTCACGTTCTAGGTTCTACTTCCTACTTCTACTAAAAAAAAGGCAAGTTTAAACTCCAAACGTCCAAAGTCATTGACCTTTATTAATTATCACATTATTTGATGATTCATAGAAGTGTACATCACATTTATTGAGGATTCATAGGAGTTATCACTAACTTTGATCTTTAACTTCAATAAGAGCAACGCGTATCTACAAGATTTGCTCTGTACAGCACAACGTTTCTGTTTTTAGAAGTTTAGAAGTCATTTTACATTCAGAGTGATCTTCCGACGTCTGCTTTCATTTTAATCAGTTAATGCACAGCGCTTCTTGACGTGTGCTATACATCTTATTTACAGATTGTCTTGAAAATTAAAATATGAGCACAGAAATGAGGTCTGGATTCGTCACTGTTCATAATGTTCCTTCAAGAGTTGTCACCTGTGGTGGTTGGTTGGATGAAGCCTTTTCTCAGCCTGGTCCTAAGGAAATGGTGTTTATTATTCCAGGTAAGAATGCATAAATTCATTTGAAATTTTCGATGGATTCGTTTATTGACATTGGCTTTCAATTTACTTAAACTGCATATATGTATCATCATACTATGCATACAGGATGCATACATACTTCATTGAATGCATGGAACCTTATACTGTATTATAAATTGATTACATTTAACATGTTCATGCTTGTAACTTTTGACATGGATCCTAGAATTCCTAGCCGATACTTAATTCACCACGTTCACATGACGGTGTTTAATACATATTCGTTGACGATGTCATACTGTAATTAGATTAGATTAAAATTAGATTAAATAGCAGTGTGTACACATATTACATGCATACACCACTGCTTGCGGCTATTGTGGGTATTCCACCACGGTGGCTCGCTTGCTTGCGGCTGACTCTCTCAGCCCCTCCCTGAACTCACCAACACTCCGAGCATCCACAAGCCCAGAGTCCAACAAATTCCACTCCCTCACCGTTCTTCTCAAAAAAGAATACTTGCCCACATCATTTTTGCTTCTCCTATACGCCAACTTCCAATCATGGTCCTTCCTACCTTTATAACGCCTTTCCTCAGTACGATCGCTAAGCTCCTCCCAGCCCTTTTGGTTCCTAGTTATTTTATACATTGTTGTCAGTCTACTTTGCTTCCTCCTTTCCTCCAGATCCTCCCATCCCAGTTGCTCTATCATTTTGGTCACACTCTCTCTTCACTTATAAATTTTGCTTTTATCACAGGTAAAGCTCCAGTTCCAATGTTATTCTTATGAGGTGTCATCACGGATATGTACTGTATAACAGATCTTAGTTTACCTCTAGACAGTTGAGTAGACTAGACGGCGCCAGCTATATCAGCCAATGAAAAGGTGGCCAGCAGTCATTCTAGCCTTTTCATTGGCTGATATCTGGCGCCATTTAGCCTAGACTGAACTGTCTAGAGGTAAACTAAGATCTGTTATACTGTATTAAACATTGTCATGTGAAAGTACTGTAGTTTTTGAATAGTTTGAATGTTAAAAGGCTATGTGTACTGGTATACATAACATGGCGGAATGCATACCTAGTGTATATAATACCTGGTATGATACTGTATTTAGCTACCAGTATCATGCCGCATGCATCTTATGCATATAATATACTGTACATATTATATTAAAAAAAGTAGCAAGATGGAGTGTGAGAAATTTGTCAAATGTATGCATACCAATGCATCAATGTTAATCGTGCAACATAGTTGAATAGTTTTAATATCTGCTTGTTAAACTGCTTTATTTTTTTATAATACCTAAAAACACTAGGTAGTTAGATGATATTACAGAGTTTAATCCAGCAGAATCTCCATACAAATCCAATATATGCATAAAATTTTGATGCTGTTTCATAGTGTTTCTTGTGGAAACCATCATGATGACACAATTCTCTCAGCCAATAAAAATCTAAGCCGTGAACTGTGCACGACAAAATTTACTTCCAAGCTAATAATCCTTTAACCCAGCGGGGAATACCTGTTTTCAAATTTTTTCAACTCTTTTAATGAAGTGTAAGATTAATTATGCATATGAGCTATGGGAAAGATCACTTAAAGTAGAGTGAGCGAGTTCATTTGTTTTAATATTTTATTTTTTAAAAATAGTTTAAGCTGCCCTCTATTGAGAAATGAAAACCAAAAAATTCCATCTCAAATAGTTTCACCACAAAAAATTCCCAAAGTTGGTGTTTCGGAGGCCTTTAACGTGCAGCCTTATGGAACATAAAACCGCGTTTTACTCCAACTTTTTCTGAACTATGGTACCATTTAAAAAATACTTACGTAATCTATGATGAATTCTTTAATGAATTTTCAAATAAAAAAAATTTTTTACGGGGTCGTTTTCTTGGAAAAAAATCATGAAAATCCTTATGGGAATTAACCCGCAAAAACTTAAAGATTTTTTTCCGAAAAAACGGCTCCGTAAATTTTTTTTTTTATTTAAAAATCCATTAAAGAATTCATCATAGATTACGTAGGTATTTTTTAAATGGTAGCATAGTTCAGAAAATGTTGGAGTAAAACGCGGTTTTATGTTCCATAAGGCTGCACGTCAAAGGCCTCCGAAACACCAACTTTGGGAATTTTTTGTGGTGAAACTATTTGAGATGGAATTTTTTGGTTTTCATTTCTCAATAGAGGGCAGCTTAAACTATTCTTAGAAAATAAAATATTAAAACAAATGCAATCGCTCACTCTACTTTAACACAATACACAAAATATTAAATACAGTATTCAAGATTTTGTGAAGTTATTGAATAAAAAAATAAATACCTTTTTTTTTTCTCTCTCCTAACACCTCCTAGGTACCGGCATTTGCTGCTAGATGCTTACCATTCTCATGCGATTCATATTATTTTCATGATTCTAGACAGTTTTATATTTCATCAAACAATACCCATATAATCAGCATTATTTTATTACTACTGGTACAATCACATGGTACCTCTGGACACCATGAACTTTAATCCTGCTTTGTAGGCATTACCTCGCAGTCTACGGAGGCATGGTGAACCAAAACTCTCGTGATATAGGCTCTTCTTACATCTCCCAAAATTGCAAATTTTCATTTCCGTCTGTTGGAGCTGCAGCAAGTGAGGCAGAAGTAAAGTTTGTGCTGTCCAGAGGTGTACACTGGAGGCCAAGCTAAATGTCCCATCAAACACAAGTGCCGCCAGCAAGTGAAATAGCATAAAATGAAATCAAGTGATGTTGCCAAATAGTACAGCTATTTTCAGCTCCAACTTTGCCTGTGCCACCGACATGGCAATGTGGCACCTTTTTCATTGGCTTGCAGCATCCCTTAGATTTGACATTTAACTTGGCCCCCAGTGTACCAGGAAGTGTTTCTAATACAGTACATCAAATCAAATATGAATTGCTATTGTGGTTCTTGAAATATGTAGAATCAGATGTGAAATTGATTACCGTATATATACATTTACTATTTGTCACTATACCATAAGTAGAAATTAGAAATATTTATTTGATCATTTGGCAGTATACAGTGATTAATTAAAATCACAATGCAAACATAGATCTTGTCACATATATTGTATACACTGTAATCTAACTTAACTTAGGTTCCTTCAATATTAATACTAAGATAAACAATATTTTCACTGACCAAACATTTGTTACAGTCTAGACAATCTCCAGCGACACAGTCTAACAGTAATTCACATTGCTTAAAATTAAGTTATAACTTAAGTTTAATACAGTCCTCGCTCAACAAAATTTCTCTCTTTTTCATTGTACTGTTAGAGCAAATAGGATTGTAGAAGGAAGGGTACTCTACACAATGGGGTTCCACAATATCAGCTGATTAGGCATCAGAAACTTACGAAGTCAAAGCAAAAACTTAATAAATTAAAGAAAATATACATTTTTTTTTCCATAGCAAAATATTATTGTAAAAAAATACAATAATAAAATAAACATGAATTTTATTGTGCTTCTTACATTTTTTTGTCGACTTTTGAAAGAGTAATACAGACAAATTATTTGACTTGCACCGTCATTATCAAATTTGGCGCCCGGCAAATTTGTAGTGGGAGGCATCAGGATTGTCGTAGGTCAGGGTTATTTTTCCCGCTAAGTAATACCCATTCTTCTACTTATCCTAAGAGCAAACTATGCCCATCTGTTGGTAAGGGCACTTTTCCAAAGCAAAGATGTCTTTATGTCTGGCTGAAGATAACACTTGTCTTCCTTCTGGTACCTAAATATAGGTCGCAATATTTGGTAAATTCAGAGTTAAAATTTAGCGTACATTGTATATTATTTTCTTAAGAAAACTACTACCAAACTCGATATGTAATAAATAAAACGTTTTTTTATCCTGCAAAATAATAGTAGTTTGATAAAAAAAAAATGTCAGTAAATGACTTGTAATAACAATATATAGAAAATCATTGCAATTATGTGTATTAAATTTTTACTTCACCTGTGTCCTTTTTCTTATGACACGAGGCTGGTGACATAATATTAAATAGTATTTTTTTTTTTTTAATGATTCCTTAAAGGTGAACTGAAGGGATTGCTTTTTTTTCCCTTTAGGGAACCTTATATTACCTATCCCATCCATCTGCACTAATTTTTTCATGGCAGATACTTATTGTGCTGCTGTAGGACAATTAGTGAAAAAGTGAAGTTGTGACGTATCAGCGACGGTTGGTTGACTTAAAACTCGCCGCCGTGAAAAAACACACGAGTGACCGCGAGCGACCGCGGAAACTGCCGAGAGAGCGGCGATCGGCTCGCGATCACCACTCTCTCGGCAGTTTCCGCGGTCGCTCGTGTGTTTTTTCACGGCGGCGAGTTTTAAGTCAACCAACCGTCGCTGTTACGTCACAACTTCACTTTTTCACTAATTGTCCTACAGCAGCACAATAAGTATCTGCCATGAAAAAATTAGTGCAGATGGATGGGATAGGTAATATAAGGTTCCCTAAAGGGAAAAAAAAGCAATCCCTTCAGTTCACCTTTAACCCAAAACTACTTGGGGTGAAAAAAATATTTAAAAAATAACCTGGTAAATAATAATTAAAAAAAATAATAATAATACGAAGCAAAGAATATAAAGGGAAATAATGCAGTTGTTTTAGCTCCTTGTTATATTGTCATATGTCTTCATTTGCATTTTCTTGCCAGTTTCTTACAGTGGCTTATTGTCACCAGCCAGCCACACAGTGACTGACAGTTCAGTTTTTTATATGAAACTTGTCACACAATATAGGAAAGCTGAATATTTTCTTTGATAGGTTATAGTTGAGAGTGTGCTTGTGTTTTGTGTGTTAAGAGGTGCTTAGTTGTAGATGTCATAGACCATCTATCACAGGAAATTATTTGGGAAATAAGGAGATTTTATTTTCTATCATTTAATCTAAATATATTTAAAAAAAAATATGTATTACTGAATTTCTCTTGGAATCATTATTTCAATTTTTTTTATTGTGTTGCAGGAAACCCAGGCCTGACTGGTTATTATGAAGAATTTGTGCAAGCTGTTCACAAGGCTGTGAAAATGCCGGTGTGGATTCTCAACCATGCAGGTCATGAAGTTGATGAAAACGTGATCATTCCCTCTGTGAAAGGTGAGTGTACAACATTGTAGCAGAATGAGAGTTGAGATTTTAAATAATTTTCTTTTCAGATTATCCCCAGCTGTTTGATTTGAGTGGCCAGATTACTCACAAGGTGGAGTTCATGAAGAAATACATTCCAGAAGACGTCAAGATTCACTTGGTTGGTCATTCTGTAGGCAGCTACATCATCCTGAATATATTGAAGAAAAAACTAATCAACCATACCATCACAATGAACTACCTTCTCTTCCCTGCTGTTGAGAGGATTGGGATTACTCCAAATGCTACCCTCTACAACTTCTTTGCAAACTATTTCCTCTGGTTGATTCTCATTTTGGCATGTATCTTCCGTTTACTGCCTACAGTAATTGGCAGAACGTTAGTTAGTATATACTTTTTGATGGAAGGTACAAATTTGAAAAACGTTACCACTACCATGCATATAATTCATCCTGTGGTGCTCCGTAACATATTTTTCTTGGCTACCGATGAAATGAACAAAATACTGGAACTGGACGAGGAGACAATAGTTGCCAACAACTCCAAGCTGCAATTCTTCTATGGTAAGATTGACGGATGGTGCCCCATACAGTATTACCATGACCTGAAAGAGCGCTTGCCACAAGTCAACGCCATTGCGTCTACTACAGATGTGAGACATGCCTTTGTGCTCAACTCGAGTCAGGAGGTGGCACAACTTCTCAGCGAGTGGATTTTGGAGGAAAGTAGCAAATAATGTTCTCAATTAATGTAACAATATTTGGTGCCTTAAAAAGAATAATAACTATGACAGAAAGTACATTAAAAATTAGAGCAGTTTTTTAATACTTTTGTTTAAAGTTTTGCACCAAATGAATTATTATGTTGTTAAAACTAATAGCTCAATTTATCATACTATGTTTAAGGCGAATCTATATAAAGAAAGGGTGCTCTACTAGCCTATCAATACTTCCATAATAATACTCAAACTAACTGGATAATATTAATAATTACTTTTTTATTGTTACCTTTCTATGTAATTTTCTATTTATCCTCACATGAGGAGATGCAATAAAATTTCATGAATCATATACGTGCCACCAAAAGTGCATGTTGTGCTAGTAATATCTAGTAATAATACATGGATCATGTGATTATATTTTGTACTGCTTATATATAATGTATGAACTTTAAGGTATATTATACATCACTGCAAGCTAATATGTCAAATGGTAATTAAGTTTTCAGTTTGTATTTCGCATGCACAATATCTTGGTTTTTAACCTCCCAATGTTTCATTACTGAAATATTAAAATAGAAAAAGTTGAAGTAAATCGACAGGAATTTAAATATTTTGTTTTGAATCTTTATTTGATAAAAAATGCATTCTGTATTAAATGATTGATCAAAGTGGAATCTTTCCTTAAGTTGGTGACACTGGGTGTGTACGTAATGCTATATATTGCATGGGGGTTAAGTAATGTTCATGTTAGCTTGCATAAATATATACTGTAAATAAAGGCCTACTGTTAATTTTGAAGCCAGCAATTGTAAAGTTGGCAGTTTTGGTTACGCAGCTTGTGACACTAGCTTAATATTCATATGTTTCTTAATATCTTGCTTTGAAGATCACTAATTATTAGATTATGGCAAATGGCTGTGAACACCATTATATATTTTTAATTTTTTATGTAGTGTTGATTAAACTTCATTTTTGCTCATTTTAAGACCATATTATAAATATATGTTTGTATACACATACCACAGTATCCTAATTTTGAAAGCTACTCTAGCAGCTGTTACAAAAGTGCATGCTTATATGTAAGTACTACGATGCAATGTGTCAAGTTTTAACAGAGCTATAGCTTGCATATGCATAATTTTGTGAGAAAATCGATATATTATATTTGTTTCAGTAAAATTATGTGCAATAATTTTTAAATTGCTTGTACCCTGAAAGTGGCAAGTTTTGTTAGTATATTTTATAATTCTAATAGCATCCTAAATAGACTGTTTTCCAAAGAAATATTTGTGAATTGGCTTAAAATGTTGCAGCTAGCATTTTTACTTTTTTTCTTTGATTTAAATATTGCTGTAATTTTAATTTAACATTAAATTTGTGACAAGCAAAGCCAAGACTGATATGATTAAATAAATATTTTGTGCTCAGATCACAGCAAAATACAACCACCAGGAAAGTAGTCAGACAGGAGGAATTATTTTGATTTGCAAATTATCTTTGATTTAAAAGCAATTATGAAAAGTCTGCCATATCACATTCATTTATTGGCTCTCCCCCACTCAAATTTTCCTTCCTTGCTCCAAAAGGATTAATTAATTATGTTGGAGTATGGAAGCTAGTATAAAGTGGAAAAGTTCATTTATGTAAGTGTGACTTGGGAGACCTCATGAATTTTACATGCATTTCATTAAACAACAACAACTCTATTTCTATGCAAAAGTTTAAATATTTAATTGTTACATTTTATTTTACATTTTTCCTAAAAGAACAATTACAGCGAATCTTAAAATGTCTAATTTTTCTATATTTTACTTTGTGGGTTACTTTTTGGTTGTGGTAGCTATAACTCTTTGTTACCTGATAAAGTATATTAAGTTTGGCTGGCAGTGGTAAATTGAGTTGCTGGGCTGATCTGAATTTTTGAACTTTCATTGTTATATATAATTATATAAAAAACATACAATGCCATGCTTACAAATGAAATGAACTATATAGTAATAAAGTAGACCAGGATTTATTGCAATAATTACCAAAATATTATACTCATGCAGCATTTTGTTTTTGTTGCTTGTCCTAATATTAAACTGCAGCATGTGATCAGGAGGAAAAACAACTTTACCATATGTCTTATGCAACCTTATGCTATATTTATTGCATTTAGTACTTAGTTTTAATGGTTTCTTTTATATACAATTGTATCCAGTTAATAAATTTGTTATTATAAATAATTATTTTCTAGTCTTAAGTAATTTCATGCATTATTAAATTTAGTGCAAAGTGCAAACTATATATATAATTCATAATCCTTAACTTTTTTTTATCCCCAATCAAAGTTTTTTTTTTTTTTTTTTTTTTGTTTGTTTTTTTTGTTTTTGTTTTTTTTTACAATTTACTTTAAATAATAATAAAGTGATATAGTATCACTTTGAATCAAATTATTTCAAAAATACAATATTAAATTGACAAATAAGAAAACAGACTGAAAAATTATATATTAATTGGTGAATCGTTGGTGGAACTGAAACAAAGAATACATATATTATCATTTATAAGAGAAAACATAACCTTAGTAATCTAAAATTCACAAGTATATAAGTATAATCATGAAGTGTAATAGTTATAACTGTGCATTGTAATTATGAAATATATTTTTTACCGAATTGTTGAAAACATGCAACCATTTTTTTTTTATTTCAAATTTGACTTTATTGTTTGTGTCCAATATCTTAAGATTATTCGGTTAAATAATCCAGATTTCATTAAGGGTAAGGTAACGCCACCAATGTTAAAAAAAATCCCTCACACAAAAATTCTGAAAAAAATTTAAAATGTTCTCCTCTACACCCCCTATCAGTAGCTAAAATATCAGGTATACAAATACGATCTAGTTTTTGAGTTATGAATTTTTAAAGTTGACTACTTTAACATGGAGAAATGGAACTCCCATGCTAAATTAGTCAACTATAAAAATTCATAACTCAAAAACTAGATCGTATTTGTATACCTGATATTTTAGCTATACTGATAGGGGGTGTAGAGGAGAACATTTTAAATTTTTTTCAGAATTTTTGTGAGAGGGATTTTTTTTAACATTGGTGGCGTTACTTTACCCTTAAATCTAGGTAAATTAGAGTCCAAAGTTCTTTCAATCTATTTATACTTCTATATAGGAGTAAACAAAGGTTCTAACAAGTTTTGACGAGTACCGTGCTCATGCTTTCTCGGTTTTCCATGTGATTCTATTAAAATAATTTTCAATTAGTAAAGAATGTTTATAGCTCGAGTTTTTAATATTAATATTTTCCAATAATTATATCTATATATATCATCCGACACATTAAATTGTTCACCGAATTTTGTAGTTTTTAATAATCTTTTTTGCATTTTAATTAGCTTAATATATAGTCATAGCCCTTGACTCAGTGAAACCCCAAGCTGTTATTCCATAGATAATAAACGGGTGAGCATGAGAAAAGTAAATATTTCTAATTGTTTTTTCATTCACAGTACATTTTAATTTATATATTTGTGACAATATTACTGATTTTAACTTTTCTATAATTTTATTAATACGAAAATTCCATTCAAAATTTTCATCAATAATTACTCCCAAGTATGTAATGTATATGTTCTTTAACTTGTTCTAGTTTACTGTTTACTACATGTACCGTTTCCTGTCTAACATTATGCAAACAATAATTAGTGTGTACAGTTATGAGAGTATAAAATTGGAATACATTGCATGGTTAGAATTGGATACGAAAACGATTTTTAACCCATAACTCAGGTAAAAATTAAATTTAGGGTACAACCTTACCTTCAGGTGTTGGCTAAGTCAAGGGCTATACTTACTTCAAGAGAAATTGTTCACGTCCAGTCATTTTCACCCCCTGCAGGGGTGAAAATGTGTTAAATAAAATCTTGCCCAAATATTCTAAAAACTGAGAATTTGAAATATTGTAAAAATAGACACCTTCAGTAGGGGGTTTTCGGAGGGGTTGTTTCACCCTTAATTCTTAAATTTATTTTTTAAATGGTTGTATCATGGGAAACAAATCTGACAATTAAAAAATTTTAAAATTTAAAACATTGCAATTTATTTTAGGGATGAAAAAGAGTAGTTTCACCCTTTAAAAATTCATCACTAAATTGAAAATATATTTTTATTTCAAATTCTAAGTTTTTACAATTTTTGGGCAAGATTTGATTTTAACACATTTTCACCCCTGCAAGGGCTGGAAATGACTGGACGCCTTGACTTGGCCAACACCTGAAGGTAAAGTTGTATCCTAGAATTAATTTTTACTTGAGTTATGTACCAAAAATCGTTTCTCCTATCTAACCCATGCATTCCAATTTTATACTCTCAAAACTGTACAGTGATATTCATGACTTCATTTTTTCTTAGATATTTACTACACAAGTGCATGACTTTGTTTTTTTTTTTAATGTTTATAATTAAACCATAGTCATGTGCCCAATTAGCTAAATGGTTGGCATTTACTTGTAAAACTTTATGCGCTTCATTAAAGTCTTTTTTAGAAACAAAAATTAACAAATCATCCGCAAACATAACATTTTTACAATCTTCATTTTAAAACAGAGAACATATATGCATATATATACTATTAATATAATTAATATAAGTATTAACATAGATATTAAACAATATTGGAGAAATTGTTCTTCATTGTTTTGTACCAACATTGAATGCCCATTGGTCACCTTTGAAATAATGGAATAAGAGAGCAAATTTAATAGTTAAATCTATTTTATCTCAGTCAATATTAAATCGATGACCTTATTAAATTTACAGTAACATCTGTTTTATCCGACAGCGAAATTAACGTCAGTGGTCCAGAGTATTATGTACTCAATCATTAAATGTTATATGTTTCGAACATGTACACTATACCTTTATAGCTGGCTGTAATTAGTTTTGCTGACTGTTATTTAATGAGCTTATATGTACTGCTTATAGCTGTAGCGTGATATTTTGATTGGCAAACATCATTAGTTTGCTTAACCTTTACGGGGATTATCGACCTTTTCCTATTGTGTTTGTGCAATTAAGTGTTGCACGTACGTACTGATTGATGCTTTCTACCGTCACTCTTTCTACTATACTGGCTGTGGGTATATATATTATAGCTCGTGGCTTAGCAAAATGCCATAGGCCTCATTCAACACAACGTTTGCTTGCTGGATGTTCTTTCTTTCACTCGCGCTTTGCTTGAGTTGGCGCAATCAAGCTTCTGGTGTGTTAAAGCACAGCAGAGTCTAGCGTACGTGCTGGAGCTCTCGTGGCGTTGCTTATCACGGGGTAGGCACACTACCTTATAGGAACCTATATATTCTACAGCTATATATTAGCCCACGCTTATTAACACCAACTAAAGCTAACTGCTACGGCGAGAACAACAACTTATTTATATATATAAAAAAAAAAAAAAAACTTTTTCAATGATCTATCACTATATAACCAGATAAGATTTATATATATTTTATTTTGTATGTTTCCATTTCTGGGTTTTGACAGACAGAATTTACTAACGGATTCTTGCCAACTTGCACAAGCGTACGTACGTACGTGCATGCATGGATCCAGAGAAAGGGCCACTGATGGAATCGCCCATGAATGATATAGAGGGGAGTCACCCCCCATTTTTCTTTTGTTCCCCAACTCCGAATTTTTGGATTTAACATGAGTATGACAGTCGTAATAATATACAAATTCAAGTGGCAAAATTTGTCTATACAACCATTTGTCTCTTCTAAATTAGATCATCAGTTAATTTTCTTCTATATAATTCAAATTAATATATTTTCAACATTATTTCTTATAACTAACAATGTTATAAAAAGTTGACTGGGATAATATAGGCCAGATGATTCATTTGCGTCGTAGCTGCAATAAAATATTGATATTTTGAAAGATATCTCACATTGATTAATATTTTATTCATTTATTCATCGTTCATATTTTTAAACCACATGCATGCATGCCTGGCGCGTATTTGTGTTCAATTCAATTTTTTATTCAACCACTAGTTGCACAGCAAGTAGTACGTACACTAGCTATATTGGATGAAAAAGCATAAATTTATGTAACTATGTAACTATATAAATACATGTATATACCCAGGCACATAGACATGCATAGTAAGAAGTCTATGCCCAGGCATTATTAATTTAAAACAAAGTTAAAAAATTTTAAGCGTCCATATCCAAGCATACTAACAATGGTATTAACGAAAAGGTTATAGACACGTAAAATAAAAATATAATAATATATATATATATATATATATATATATATATATATATATATATATATATATATATATATATATACCATCATATTATATAATATTATATGCAGTACATTGCATGCCCTATAAATATTAAATTGCAAATAATCATAAACTTTAAAAACACTAACAGTCAAGAACTATTTGCTAACCCCGCCCCACAGTATACGTCGTAGACTAACAGCAATTAAGTAACGAAGTAACATTCTCATAGGTTTTTTTAAAATCTCTCTAGTTTGAAATTGCTTTCACACAAATTGAAAACTTAATTATATTATATAATCTAATACACTCATAAACATAATAAATAATATAACAATAGTAAAACAATAGTTTTTATAATGGAGTATTGTCCTCAATTTTTTTTATTGCATAGAGGGTGAAAAGTTATGCTACCCTAATTTTTTTCAGATTTGTTAGAGCCCGGGAAGTATTTTTAAAAAATTATTGAAAGTCCTATTTGTGACGTCACGCGGCGTCAAGTCCTATCTTTTTCTTAAGGAGCGGCGTCTCGTGACGTCACAAAAAGAACTTTCAATAATTTTTTAAAAATAGTTCCCGGGCTCTAAAAAATCTGAAAAAAATCAGGGTAGCATAACTTTGCACCCTCTATCCATTTCGGCAATAAAAAAAATTGAGGTCAATATTCCATTATACCCTCTTGCAGCTTATACAGAACATCTTTTAACACCTGTAATTCCATTTCATTTGCCTTTAAATAAAATTTTACTGTCTATGTCTCAAGTTTATGATGGTAAAATAAAAAGACAAAATTTCGATGTCTGATCGTCATTTTTTTTTCTTCTCTCAACAAGCTTGTGTAAAAATTTCGACGAAAAGAACGCTACTCGATCCTGGCTGCAAATATAAGTTTGCTTTTGGTGCAGCTGCAATTAAGAGACAAATATAATACGCAGGTTTGCAATTTTGAGAGTATGCAGATAAGAAAAGCGAGCACAAAGTTTAGTCTTAATTTTTATTAATTTTTTATTCAAAATACAAAAGAGATCGACCGTTTCAATTTAGAGTTTTTCAATCTCACCTCGCCTCTTTGCATGCGTGATGATGCCGATAAACAAAGTACGTTCTTGCTGTCTCAAAGTGTACTTATAGCTTATAAAGCAATTGTGTCTATTTCTAGATTATATAGTTATGTAGTTCATTATTGTTATAAAGGCTCTCTTTAATAAGTCTGGGTAAACTTTTTAAACATATGGTACATATTGGGATATAATTATAACTAATTATGTATAATTATTATGCTAAAAGTTATGTGGTAAGGTCAATATTTTAAAATAAAAAATAATTTATGAGTCATTTTTTTATTATGAAAAGAAAAGTAACGTATTCAAATGAAATACTCTTATAATACCTTAATTAAACGGATTACAAAAGTTGTTAAAGATTTGAATCGATACGAAAAATCATTCACGCTGTCATGTGTATATATTATGTATATAGGATCTTTTTCCAAAAAAAGTAATTTTTTATTATTAATTTTAATGCCCACAAGCATGAAGCGTCAACAATTATCGCTTCAAATTTGCAATGACACTGCAAAAAAAAAAAAAGTTTCTTCATCTTTTAAAATAATCAGGCACGGACTGGTCGAGAAAGAAAGACGGCCCACATAGGCGAAGGCAAACACCCATTCGGGGGGCCCGGGGGGCGGAGCCCTCCAGTTGCCCGCCGCAGGCGCGATTTTTTTTTGGAAAAACGGGCGTGGTTTTCTAATTTTTTTAATATTAAAATGTCAAAAGAACAACTGCGAGTTTTTATTGATTTTCTTACAAAAAATTGGATTCGGATGAAATTTATTTCAAACATATATTTTTTTAGAACATCAATAGTATCGATACACAATTTTTATATTTTTATTTTTTTCATACCAATTATTGAATTTTAGTTTTTTAAGTTTTTGCATGTGAAACGACTAAATTGACGCGTTCACCCTGACCATGATTTTGGATTTTTTTTTTTTTTTTTTTGTGCTTAATATGCTCATGTAATTCACTACAAAAATTGACACGAAAATCGCTGCACTAAAAATTTTAAATGAACAACTATTGTTTAACGTACATTCGTATAATGATATTCTTAAAGTATAATATATAGTAAACACCATGGAAACAACTTGAGTTAGTATTTTTTTAAATGATAGTTCAAGTGATCGATCGTCCATATATCGAACCGAGATCCAAAATTTTCTATCTCACATAGGTTCACCAGAAAAAAAAAAAAAAAAAAATCCAAAGTAAGACCGAACGCGTCATCTAGCATGGGGCTTTACTTGACAAAACCCTCGATATACCTGAAGAAAATATTGCGTAAGGTGGCCTGAAAAAAATGTACCAATTTTCTTATACATGACTTAATTGATCTTTAACCAAAACCCGTTTTTAATAATTTTCCACCTGACCAGTTTTCTGTAAAAAAAAAAAAAAAAAAAAAAAAAAAAAAAAAAAAAAAGATAAAAAAGTTTTGATTAACGCTCGAGTCATAAAACAGATCAATATTATACATTTTTTTTTTTCTTTTTGGACCAATTTGTACTGACATTTCGTATTCGCAGCAACATTTTTGTTTATTAATAAAATTCAAAAATACATTGTGTGGTTAAGACCTTTTGAAACACATCTCATTTTTTGTAGAAAAATCTGAGGGTACGTGGTAGGTGTCACAGTTGCTCATGCTAAATTGGCCGGATCGCAGTTTTATTATTATTTTTAAACTCAGAATTAAACATACTTTTCAGTGATTTCACGCTGTTTCGAAAGTTACGATAATTAATTGTACTGTGAAATATTCGTATACTATACAAACTGTAAGACTTATTTATTAAATTGTGAACGTAACTATACGTATTAAAATTTAATTTAAATTAGTAAGTTTATTGACCAGCGAGTTGTTAATCAAGCACCGCTGCGCACCCAAACTCTTTCTTCCCTCAAATTTTTTACTGTTTGAAGAAAACAACAACCACATAATTATTCTACCAAATAAAAAACGGCCCTTTAAAGTGTTATAGCGTTGATGTACATACATATACCGGTTTATGTAAAAATTATGCATTATATTGTTTAATTGCACCATATAATATATTATTTTAAGTCTTTATTTCTCTTCTTCTTCTTCTTTGTCTTATTTTTTCCCTCTCGCCTTTTTTTCTCCTCTTTTTAGTTCGAGGCCTGCGGCCCACTTTTGCCCTGGCAGCCCATTTTTGCCGCGGCCCATGCGTCCGCGACCGAAAGGTTGATAGGCCAGTCCGTGCCTTTTAAATTGAGATCGAATTACTTATTTCAATTGAATGGTACAAGACCATACAAGAAAATGACACGACCTTGTGATTTTTAATACATATTATATAATTAATTGTGATTAAGCTTCAACAGATTTTTTTAAAGGCAAGTAAAATTTTATAAATATAGTGCAATACTAAAATGAAATATGAATATACATACATATAAATCACATGTAGTAGTTTTGTAAAAAGAGGACAGCGATAAAGCTTTTACATAAAATAATTTTAGCAGGGAAAAAGAAAAAAAAAACAAAGAAAAAAAAAAATCAGATTTCTCTTCTTGTATAAAATGAAGAATGTCAAGTTTAAAGTAAGTTTTAAAAGCAATAAAATTGGGTTCTTTGAGAAATCTTGAAATTATTCCTTGTATTTTTTTAGTATAATATATTATACATGTATAAAGAAGACATTCTTAAAGTTGAAAGGTCACATCGTTTGTATTATCTTCCAATTTTCATAACAAGCATTTTATCCCTTTTATCTAGAACTCCCAGTTTAACAATTACATCTTCAGTGTATGTATTTACGGTGTGGTTGAAGTTTATTTCTTATTATTATTATTATTATTATTATTATTATTATTATTATTTTTAGACATTTCAATCAATTCTCATCGCGACTAAAGAGTTTTCAAAAACATTCCCTAAGAGGAAATAATGGAAGTTCGCAAAAAAATTAGAAGTACAACCACACCTACCACGGCAAGGAAATCGCAAGAAAGCGAATAATTCTGTTTAGCCATGGACAAAAATATGGACATCTTGATTATGCTATTACGATAAGGAATATCATCATTATCGTTAATCATAATATTCATAACATCATAACAATTATTTATTAGTGTTAAAAAAAGTCTATAATTATGAATTCTTATACCTTAATAGGTACAGTGTGAGATTGAATTTTCGTATAAGATCTCTGGTAAAACTTCAAAGTGCACTTGCTGTAATAACGTCATAAAACGCTCAGTTTATATAATATAACCCAATGGTAAAAACATGAACTACGTTACTACGTCGTCTTAGAAGGATAAATTAAAAGATAAACAATAATATAAATAAAAAATAAAAGCTCTGAGCACAAGTTTGACAACACCATGAAGGTTGTGACATACCTTCAAACTAGGCTCAAAAAATATATGCAGTCAGCATAATTAGTGATAATTTTCATGGCTTTTTATTTAAAATTTGTAATTTTTATGATTTTTCGAAAGTTCATTCCGCGCAAATGTTTTTCAATTAAAATCCTCAAAGAAAATGTAAGCTCTTTTAAAAGAAAAATAATAATATTAAAAATTTTGATTTTTTTTTACAAGCTGAATATTAATGAACTATTTATAATAAACATGTCAACTAATTTTTTTACAAGACTTGCAGTCTTCTTAAAAGATAAAAAATTGTTTGAATTAAATTCCGTAGTATACAAATTTACTGACAACTTTGCCATATAAAATATTCTTGAACGAAAACAGAATGAATTTTAGCTTACTACAAAGACATCTATTGGAGTTTTATATCTTCAATTTTTTAGCAAAATTTTGTTTACAACATCTGTGCTCAGATGACTCAAAGAGCACATCTTTGTCTGGCAGTGAGGTATCAACCTTCTACATTTTGTTTTAGGATCGTCTCTTTAATAAATTTTTATAAACTAGACTGGATTTCTTAGCAAAGTAAATAAATTTCAAGTGTATTCAGTTAGACAGTCGAATTTTTACTGAAAGACATGAGAATTATTTATAAATGATTTAGAATGAACACAAACCATTTTAAAATTACATCTGGGCAATGACATGATTCTAAATTTATGACACATTAATTTCTTATGCGTTAAAAAAAAGTTTCTGGATAAATAAAATTTTTAAGAAACCTGTGGGAAATTCTTCTTCAAATATATTCTAAGCAATCTAATTCACAAGTATAAGAATTAAAATGAAGAAACTTACTTTGGGGTACTTTCATTCAAAATAATATACGAAATTAATTGCAATGTCAATATATTTATTATCAAAGTACTATCACGCGGATATGATGGTGATGTAACGTTGTATGAACCAATGTAAATTTAATGTGATTAATTAATATGATTTTGACTGCAAATGAAACAAAATTGACAATAAGATACTAATAATGTTTGACTTAAATTACGAAATCAAGGTCAAAAGCAAGTTGCTACGGTTGATTAAATTGTTGACCCCTCTCTGGATAGTTGCATTCAATTGTTCTTAAAATTATTGCAAATTTGATTTTAAAACTTTGCCCAAATTAGCGAGTTTCATAGTTGGGCATCGATCCTTGCTGATTTAGGGTTCAAATTTTGTCCTAAATGATAATTTCTTTGTTAGTTAGGTTTAACTTATTTTAAGCCTGTGTGGTTAATTAGGCACAGGCTTTTGGAAGTCCTGCAAAGTTTTGTTGATTCCACGATTTATGTTTTCCGATGGTTCTGTTTTATATGAAATTCTATAAAATTTAATTAAATCATACAAGGATTCAAATTACAATTTCAATTAAATTTCGTATAAGCCTAGAGAACTGTTTTCAGTAACTAACCGCATACATTTACTGAATTGTAAATAAATTATAATTATTATGTTATTATAATCTAGTACGGTTATAAAATACTTCAGAGGTTGAATTTTATGATACATAATTTAAATTAATATGTAATGTAAATAAAATTTAGTTATAAAAGGAATTTTTTATTTTGATAAAGTAGTAAAAAGTTCGAATGAAAATATTTAGGAACAAACGATAGAGCGGCTGCCAGCAGCGGCAGACCGGCACTGAATTCCCCGGAGTCATGACTCCCACACGGGAAAAAAAATATTGCAATTCACTTTACAAAAACAGCACAATATTTTTCAAGGGTATTACAATAGAGCTATTTTTGTAAGATATTTTCCTTAGATTTTTTTCCCCACCACCCATCAAAATTATTAATTAAATGCCAATTTCAAATTGGTGCGGCAAGTGGCAGAGTATAAAAAAAACGGGTGGGTCAAATTTGGCTTTTTCATAAAAAAATAGTTCTGAATTTTTAGCATCGTTCATGATATTATTACACAGCGACAAAAGAAATTAATAAGTAAGTTATGAGTTATGTTTATCTGCTGAGAGTGTTTAGCTAATAATCTTAAGGAGCTTTGATATACGGTCTAAAACGACAATTTAGCAAAACAACTTGTATGAACAAAATATTTAATAAACGCAGTATAATTCTGTTACCCGGCAGTTAGTTTTACATCAGTAAAATTTTGACAGTATTAACTAAATGCGTTTCATTTAATTTTTTTCCGTTCCGTGAGCAGGTTTTTACGTTGTTGTTTGCTGACTGCCGGGTCGCTGTTATCGGACACTGCATCCGCAGCTCCGGTTCGTACGGCCAGCCGCTTGAGGCCGCAAGATCTGTACAGTGATTTGAAATGTGCGTCAAGTAGCTGAACAACAAACAGGAAGGACCTCTTCGCGCATGGACTTTAGAACCCGGCGTTACCAAGCACAGCACACTATGGTGATAAGACGGATTGGACCTTTCCACTTTCCACCACAAATAATAGAGATCGCGTTTTTTTTCTTCATTTTAACTTGTTTTCCTCATCCATTGCTTGTGGAAAAGCTATTTTATTCGAAGCAGAAATTCACGTCTCTCTAGGCATGTCTTGCTGATTGAATAATGAATATCATGCAACATATATACACCACTAAATATAATATGGATTGCTTCTAATAGTAATAAAATTCTATGAAAGTGCCCTAATATGGGTGGGTTATCATATGATATATCCAAAGATTTTTTAGTATAATACTGGAGTACTATAATCATGCCATGCATATACATTTATTTATTATATTTATTCAGAAAACAGACTACAGGTTAGGTAATCCAATTATAAAGAATACAATAGTTCATACAAATTCTTAGTTAAAATACACACGTACAAAAATTATTATATAAGTAAAATCTTGGTAACATATAATACATTATATTTATATTACATAATTAAACATGCATTTGAATTATTTACATATCCTTGCAATTTCTTGCGAAGATTGATGGAAAATGTCAAGCTCGTATTTACTGTACAGTTCATTGTAAAATGATTGAACTCTGGAAATAAAAGAATATTTATCAATATCAATTCTTGGGTTTGGTATGTAGAAAAGATGAGATGATCTGTTTTGTCTCGCTGGTACATTTAGACTGAACTCAGCTAGAATTTCAGGACAGTCTAATTTTCCATCGATTAACTTCTTAAGAAAAAAGATATCGCTCATATCGCGTCTGTATTCAATACATTATGATCTTTATATATTGCTGCAAAATAATAACTTAACAACGCAAGCATTTAACAATTAATAAACAAACAATATTACGGCAGTCGTTAGGAGATGTTAAAAATTACAGCGGTGCACACATTTCGCTCCAATGACACGTGACGTGATCCACGGTGATTCAATCCATTCAACTGTCTTTTCAAAGGAAACTTAAAATTTTAATGGTCTAAATTACATTTAAATTACTTTTTGAGCTTGTATATTGAAAAATAATGAATGTCGTTACTTTTCACTTTATTTAACAAGTATAATAATCATAAAATAATAGATATTTAAGCTAACAAAGTTACATAGAACGTAATCAATGCAATCATTTTATTATAGTTTCTAGCGTGTGCTGCATGAACTATTATTATTTAAAAATGCATTGTTCTATACATGTAATAATAATATAAGAAATATAAGTATTGTCCATAATGTATAACGAGCCCAAACAATACATTATAGTGTTTACTTTCTGTACATATTGTTAATGTAAAAATGTATATACAGTACTTTGAGGACAATATATATTACATTATTATTTATTTCTCTTTTCAGATTTTTACCTTTGCTGGTGTTCGATGTAATCCTTCTGTATGTAGTATGTTGTGATGGTCACTTAGTGTTCGTGCACGTCACTAACACTTGTATATGTACTACACATATCACTACGTTTCAAGAGTCAACCGCTCTCTTTCTCAGGTGATCTGGTACATACAGAAGGATTACATCGAACACCGGCAAAGGTAAAAGTCCGAAAAGTGAAATAAATAATACATTCAATATGAATACCCTTTGCACGAAAAATTTATTTACTAACATTATACATTATAGTGTACTGATATATTCATGCCACCTGTACTTATATGCAATGTAATTTTCAGTTGTTTTTTTATTAATTATTATATTTATAATCTATGTTCAATATTTGTTGACATGAATAAAATGTTATTGTGTTAATTGTCACCAATGATTAAGCCAAGCAGTGTGGCACAGTTGGTTTCAGGTCGGACTTGTGTAATCCGGAACGTCTTTAGATTAAGTTCGCCCATCGCTGACTTCCGTTTGAAAGCGTTTGCGTGCTCTGTAGTGTATTTAACATCACGTGCAAGTTTAACACACTGTAATTGGGAGATGCTAAAGAAAACATTGATTGGATGCCTTAATGGTGTTTTTCTGTGATTTCCCATCATCACTACCAGGTGAATATTGGTGCTGCAGTGTATACTGTATACCGAACTTTAGGCCACTACCACCTTCTTTCCTAACACAGTAACCTCGTAATCCAGCTCCTTACTCCTCTCATTGACGGATTGACGGGCGTAGGGTGTATGGGTCAATGTCTGGCTTTCCTGACTCCTCTCCGTCTCTGTCTACAAAAGTTCTACTCCTGGAGTAGACAGGCTAGACATATAGGGCAGCGCCACGAGATTGTTGGGTTGCCTACTTACAGGATAACGCTCAGCTGTTTACCTCCCCCTCCCCCTTCCCCTACTGTTGTCGTACCGTACGCTTAAAACCATTGAAAAAAAATAAATAAATAGAAAAGTTTGAAAAATTGACTTTGTTGGCAGGTATAATTATTTAAGGACACGAAACTGTAGTTTGTGTATTCTTTATAAACTAGCAGATAATATGGAAATTATATAAATGTAATAATTGCCGTATATAATTTATAAATATTTTTTTTTACATTAAAACACTATGGCGCGGCAGCTTCTGTTAAGTATGCAATATAATATGCGTTGCAGTGTCATCACGTGGGCCTGGCATCTTATGGAGAAAGTATTTTTTGTGTTCATAATTCCAATAGTTTCATCCATACTAACTTAAAAGACAATGGCTAAGTTTTTAAATAATAACTCAGGATAGCGAACAACTGTGCAAGCATGGCAACGCAGAAGCTATTAATTAGCATAATATATCACTACTAACAATTAGTTAACCATGTAGATAAACTGAGCTACTCTTAAACTTAATTATTTTTAACTTTTAGCATCATAATACGAAGTATATTGCTCGTGAAAACGGTGGAAATTCATCAAATAATTATCTACATTATAATCTTTTTTTAAGTCGTAATTTATAACAATTAAGCTATTTAGTTAATTAATTTTATTATCAAATCTTAATATAAAATAATTTTTATATAAAAGGCTATAAAAGTAACTAGAGTAGGTGTATTAAAATAAAATAATTTTCTCTATCATACTTTCATTTGTTGCAGTAAAAATATACTATATTATATAATATATAGTATATAATTCAACAGAGAGAGAAAAGAATTTCCACAATGCAATGTTTGTAGCATATGCTTTTTTTTCCCTTCTTTATACTACAGAGTTCCATTCCTGTTTTCAATTAAGTCTAATTGCATTTCTCGTCAGGCCATTCACACAGCGATTTTGCCTCTAGAGCGAAAGACGGCGACGTTGTCGTGCTTGTCGTTTTCCTACGTCGCAGCAGCAGCAGTTATCGCCACATTTCGCTGGAGCTGCTGCAGCGAATAAAGCGTCGAGTCATGCGGGGGTTCTCAAGGCAAAATTACCACTGAGAATTGCTGCAAGACACCGTGCAAAAACAGTAAAATATATTTTATGCAGGCAAGTAATCATTAAATATTTGCTTTACATGCAACAACTCGACCATTTAAAACTAAAATTGTTTTTATTTTTACAACCATGCAATGTTAAAAGTATAGAGGTGTAATTTAATTTATAAATTAATCTTAAATTAGAAATTATTTTCATAGTAAATGAGTTGTCGCCAAGAGGCTATGTTGTAATAAATCTTATATATTGATGTAAACTATATTTGAGAATGAATAAATTTTAAATTGTTATAATCAATGGTTATTTGTATATAAATTTAATTAACAATTACATTATCTTGCATACTTTATTTTTCTATAGTCATAGTGTATGAAGTGCTCTCGGTTTGAGGCCAAACTCTGCATGTTCTCTGATCATGGGATATTTATTATAAATAATATATTTTGACTTTTTTTTTTTTACAGCGTTTTAAAATACTGATTGCTTTAGTATTATGTCCTTATGTCCTCAGCATTTTTTTTTTTATTTTTTTTTTCTTTCTTTGACTTTCCCTTATGTCTAACCTGTCTCTACTCAGGAGTAGAATCATTAGCAGAACCTATAGACAGGGACGGAGGGTGGTTAGAAGAAACCGGAGTGCCAGAACCCTCAGAATGAAATGAGTAAGAAGATGGGTTACTATATAGTTATACATAATTCAGTTGAGGGATTCTAATAGTATATCCTGAATTTTATCATTCTGAAAATTTATTAAATTGTACATATTAATATTATACACGTGGCTATAAAATACCAACAGTCTGAAGTATTATATATATGTGTGGCCTCACCCATAATATGTTATATGAATGCTTTCTTCTTTCCGTTCTTATTTCTATATTTGTACATATTGTAAATGAATGGTGAAGCAGTACGCATATAGAGATACACCAGAGCGCGAAGAAGTGAAAGAGCAGCATTGTAAAGCCGCTTGAATGGCTACACTCGGAGAGCGAAAAAGAGAGAGAGAGAGAGAGAGAGAGAGAGAGAGAGAGAGAGAGAGAGAGAGACGGATATTGAACAAATCAATATAGAAGCGAGTAATATTCTATACATTCAAATAAGTTTTCCAGTTTTGTTAAAAATTGCAGAATGACGTCACTTGTGTTGTATTATAACCTAATAACGTGATGGCTTGAAATAAAATAAATATATACCATTAAAGCTAGTCGTGTCATGAAAAGGCACAAGTCTGTGTCGTTGCATGGCATACTCCATACTTTTGAATGAGCAGCGCAGCGCTGATGGGGCGCTCCAAAAAGTCAGTTGCACATATTGCTAAAAAAAAGTTAAAATTATCTATAACTGCATGTCAGTCACTAAGATTTGTAAATAAGCTCTCTTCTACCACAATAAAACCAGGTAAAATTTGATTGACTATCTTTTTATTTTTTACTGTAATAATAGTCATTGCCAATTTTCTCTAAAATTGGCAGTTAAATAAAAACATTAATGTATGAGGTGACGAAATAATAGCAATATATCATATAGATATCATATATAGAGAACTTCTTTAACAAAAATATTGGAAAGAAACTTTTCTCAACGGTCGCATGTACCGAGTGGAATGCTTTTCGCCGGGGAATATATGTATAGCAACGATGTCCTTTGTAGCTCAATATTCGTTTAATGTTGTGTTATCAGCGGTCATCGTTATTGACAGTACAAAACATTGTTGCCCATGTCAAGGATTTCTATTTTCCGTAAGATTTTTGCAAAGGCATTTACCTCTCGGTAAAGTGCACTTATACCAAGCCGAGATAAAGTGTCCCACTATTATACAGTATTACTATTATTTGTATTTAATATTTCAACTTGGGTAGGTTTTATTTTATAATTTCACCCTGCGTTTAGGCAAATTGTTCAGCCCCAAAACAGAGAGGGTTACATAATCATGCAGGAAGAGCAATTAATGACTTTTTAACCTTTTTTTTCTAGCTTAACGTGTTAAATAAAATGACTATAATTATGTCCAACCGAGTGGATGTAGTAAGGTGGACATTTTTCTCGGTTTAACGTATACTTAGCTCAACAAGTTTTTAAAATTTTTAGTAACAATAGCTCCTTTGTGTTAATGAGTATGAAAATCGATCTCTTGTCGATCACCTGCCACCTGCAAGCCTGCATTACATGCTTTTCGTCACAATGTTGGAAACTGCAGGGGCAAAAGATGGACATTCGTACTCATAAACACAAAGGAGCTAACAATTTTGTTATAAACAAAGTGTACACTAAAACCGATAAACATTTACATCTTACCACATCATCTTGCCAGAGCTTAGGCGTCTTATTAAGCACGCTCAGCTAAAAAAAAAAAAAAAGTTGCCTGGAAGTCATTACTCATTAGGTCTGTTCGTAAATACATGAGGTTGATAGGTATATAATCGTAAAAGATTTAATATTTGTATATGAACCATTTTTCTTATCCAAATTCAATGTTTTAATATATAATATTATATAATTCTGTTACGATAATTGAATTGAACTTTAATTGGTTGGAGAAAACTTGAGTTGAATGACAAGTTAACACGTGAAGAAGGGTTTGTGGCACGTGGCCACTCTGATCCAAACAAAACAAAGCAATGCTTGGTGATGTCATGTTGTGTAGATAAGAATGCTGGACAATCAGAGCTAGCACTCCAACTGAAAAGGAATTCAATACTCCAACACTTCACACTGCACAGCTTGCTCATCGCCGGTATTCTGTCCTCGTCTTCGCGTTGCCTCCCCCCTCCTCCTCCTCCGCAAACCTCGCAGCAAGCCATTCACTGCTGATTCCGCCTGAATGTCCGCAACTCGTAAAGCTAAACCTGTACCACCCTCCTTTTGCCACTCTTGCTGTAACATTGATTGTAATACTGTAACTTACTTTCTCTCTCAAGTACGTCTCAAAGTAACAGTGGAGTGATTTTTTTTAACCAAGCTTATAATATACATATATATACACATATATATGTCATGTATTACCTTAAGCCGGTATTACACGATACAATTTTTCTGATTATTGTATACAATTTTTCCTTAAAAGAAAATTTAATCTCCATTTGTTTGTATTGAGAGGAAATTTTCTTGCAAGAAAAAATTGTATACAATAATCAGAAAATTTGTATCGTGTAATATAGGCTTTATCCATGAAGTTTGCAGTCCCCCCCCCCCTTGACCTTATAGACGTCACTAACAATTGTAAGCCCTTGGTTAAGAACGTGAATTGCTTGGAATTAATTAGAAAAGCAGAATTAATTAAAGATTAAAGTGTAATTTTAGCATCACGTGGTAAACCTGCTATTAAAATAGAATAATTGAAATTTATATGCACGACTAGCGGCAGTGTAACAAGTTGTTAAGTGTCATTACACAAATGGGACGTGCTGTGTTGTCAAGTTCATATTCCGATTGTGCTCTGAAAAGCATAGAGGGTATTATTTTTTTTTTATAAAACTATTTTTTATATTTTTAATTTGTTTATTGAATCCAATACAGTATATTATATATTTGTATTATTTCCATAAGTTTGGATACATGATATAGTACATCTCCAGCCTATAACAATAAACAATCTTCACAAATGTAATTTAAATGTACTTATAATTTAATTATACCCACATAATTATATTTATTTAATATACGTATATATACTTCATTTTAAAGAGGAGTAATTTTGTTTAATTTGTAATGTTCAAAGGATGAAATCTATAAATGTTTATTTATAAGTATGTGTGTTATTTTACAAAGAGGATTACAGATTATAATTAAGTATAAATAAAAATAAGGCTTTTCTTATTAATACTTAAAACAATGCACGTCTCTTTTAATTAACGTAAAAATGCTATGCTTGTGAACAAAATATACGTAGAGGTAAAAGTAAGTTGTTATAATTTATAATTTGCGTTCGTTATATTGGATGAATTATTTTCTGGTTTACGTTTTACAATATGAAAATAAATAAATACAACATAGATTTAGTTATTCATAATACAATTTTTTCAGACATTTTATATGAGTATATGGATGAATTTTCATCGTTATATGTTAAATGCTGAACGATGTATAACTTAAATATATAATATTTTCTTGATCATAATATCTGCCAGTCAAAATGCAACCTTTTGCGTGAATGGAGTGATAATGACTTTCACCTTTCATTTAAACTACAGTCAATTTTATTTGATATTCCCTATAGACTCAGCCCCGGAAGTGCATAATTTGTGATCGTCCTGTTCAAAATATTAAGTACAAAAATATCACATGATTGTCAGTTTTTCTATTAAAATTTTTGCAGTGAATTTTCTTTTCTGAGTTTCAAAACTGAAATCTAACAGGGAGATAAAAAAAATTCTAGAAACTCAATTTATAATTCAAATATATGAAAATGCATACATGTAAGTAATTGTGAGAGAAAATCCATTTTAATTGAAGTTCACGTTTATTGTAATTTAATTAAAGTAATTTCATCTTAATTAAAACCTTATAAATATTTATTAAATGCAATCAAACTAAATTAATTAACCTAGATAAAATTGATAGCTTTTTTTTTTCTTAAGCTCAAGACAACTTCTATAGCATGACAATATTGACAATATATGTGAACAAATCTGGAGCAAAGCCGTGAATGCATTAAACGTCTTATCTCATTGAAATGTAAACCTAGCCAGAGAATACAGTACAGAAATTGTCACCATGTGACACACTGTATGAACAACACTATGATATACTATAATATATTGATAGAGACATATAACTCATTTGCCTTATTTATGTAATATGTTATTTCATCATCAACTTACATGAAAACACGTACGTTTTTAAATTATTTATATTAGTAAACTTTAATAATTGTTTTAAGGTTTTCAACAATAATACCTATGCCAATTTAAATGTAAACTATACAATACAATATACAATACAATATTATACTATTTTTTAATAGCTTAAAGGCCAAATACAAGGCTAGAAGTCCCCTTTAATAACAATTGTAACATCTCAATATAACATAAAAATTTTATGTACAGATATTAAGAATAAATTATAATCATAATATTATTAATTTTAATTTATATGTTGTTAATAGAGTATTGTCCTCAATTTTTTTTTATTGCAGAAATGGATAGAGCGTGCAAAGTTATGCTACCCTGATTTTTTTCAGATTTTTTTGAGACCGGGAACTATTTTTAAAAAATTATTGAAAGTCCTTTTCGTGACGTCACGAGACGCCGCTCCTTAAGAAAAAGATAGGACTTGCCGCCGCGTGACGTCACAAAAAGGACTTTCAATAATTTTTTAAAAATAGTTCCTGGTCTCAAAAAAATCTGAAAAAAATCAGGATAGCATAACTTTGCACCCTCTATCCATTTCTGCAATAAAAAAAATTGAGGACAATACTCCATTGTTACATACCATAGTAAAATAAATGTTATAATCATAATCATGTAACGTATGTTTTATTATCTATTATCCCTTTTAGTAACTTGTGAATCTTTTTAAAGTGAGGTTTGTAAACAATACAAAGTTTATGGCGAGTAAATAGAGCACAGTTAATGTGATCTTGTTTTATTAAATACTAAATTACACAGTGGTGAACTCGTGATATACATTAAACAATGTGCTTACCTGGCCAAAGAAATGCAATTAAGATAACTATATTATGCTGGTCTGGAGAGGAATGATGATAAATCCCCACCCTAACTTGAAAGTACATTCCCATATCTATATACTGTACAACCTTGCCTTGCCAAGCTAGTAAACGATATTTATATAATAATACGCTATCAACTTTCGCTAAAGTAATTTCTATTTTTTGACTATACCTTTAATGATACATGAAATTATATATACCACAAAAACTTTTATATATATAAATCCATCATGGGTTTTTATTTATTACATGGAAAAAAGCGATGCATTGTTTTAACCAAGGTAGAAAGATAATTATATTCAAACACCTGTATATTTAATATTCTCAAACATTTTTTTCGATTTGACTAATTTTTTTATTGATGCCTGAATGAGATTTTATGCGTTAAGGCGGATTCAGATGGCGACAACGGCGATGCGACGCGATTTTGACGTAAAAGCTGCGAAATCCTATGCGGCGGTGAATTCGCCGGTAATCGCGTTAATTTATACGATGCTCTTTTTCTTTTAATCGCACAATATGGTCGCCAATTGATGTTACAGCAAGTGTGCATTATTCGCGTCGCGTTGCATGGTAAAAATCGTCATGTGAATGCATCTTTACAATATCTAAACTTGTAGCAGTATACATTTTTATTTTTTATTTAATTATTTTAACCTTTTCGATTGTACAAGACAACATAATATCACGCGCGTCAGACTTAATATAGATCACATAAAAATTACATCTACACATTAAAACAGTCTCACATACACTTAACTTATAACTAAAATAAGCATCAACACTTAACCATGATATTATTAATCTACAGTACATGTATAACTAATAGAATAATCATATATATGATATACAATGTATCATGTATTTAATGTAGAATGTAATTTTTATTTTCATTTCACATTATACAGTAACATGAAAAAATTATTATGAATAGTGTGATAATAATTTTTAACAACGTATTTTTTCTTTTTGTATCTTATTAATTAAGATATAATAATTATAAATTATAATATTAAGTGGTTTCCCATATAGCTACTATTATATTTAATTGTTTCTTAGAATAATAGCATTTTTGTTACGAAGAAAGAAGTTTTATTTGGGTAGTTGGAGGTAAAAGATTTTATGAAAGTCTTTTTGTCATCTATATATACGTAGGAGTAGCAGCTCGTCTAAATGGTGAGGAGGAGTCAGCCAAACGTGGCTGCCAGTTTGCTCGCGGCGTACCGCCTGAGTTAGCACACTACGCGAGAATGAGATTGGAGGGGTGAGCCACACAGCAGCCTTCTTTCTTCACTCTTGAATGGTCTATATACGTGAGAGGTGTAGTAACTTACGACTACCACCACCGCACTAGTGGTAGCAAGCAAGCAGGCAGTTCCCAGGAGTGTCAACTTAAAGATGATAAAAAGAGGAACCATCGAACATAATTGGCTCTCCATTCGTGTTATTTTTCCCTCAGCTTCTTCTTACCTTATCTTTAGAAATGATTTTTACATTTTTCTCTCAACTAAATAGCTCTGCATGAAAAGAGAGAAAGAAAAAAAGAAAAGAAAAGGAAAAAAAAATCCCTCGTTTCCGTTCAAACAGGTAAAAAAATTCGTTAAGAAGAAAATATTTTTCGAGAAAAAAAAATGAAGCATTAAATTTTGTCCCATCTTAAATTTAATAGTAATATTATAATCCTATGCAGGAACATGTATTATATGTATTTTACTAATTTTACTGTCATCATTAATAATTAATAAATAAGCTACATTCTATCTAATTTTAAAAATAAAAATATTTTTATTAATAATTTAATAAGCACTTAACATAGCTAAATTAGTTTATGAGATAAACATCTCAGGAATTATGAATTTATTTGCAAATGAACGAGAGAAAAGAAAGCAGAAAAAAAGAAGACGAAGAGAAGGGGGAAAATCAAAACAAAACTTAACAAAAAACGGAGCGAAGAAATAAGTTGAAAACTTTTTGCAACAATGCTGTGGAATTTTAATTATAAAATGTGTTTTATTTCTTGCTTCTCTCGTCTTAAATAAGAGTTAAGTAATTTTGCAATCAACTTTAGTTAGTCTGTAACTTGCGTCATATTATTGTTTGCAGATTGAATGATAAAATTGTTGGACAGAAAGGTTCGTGCAGACATAATAAGTTACCACCGAATCAATACAAGGTAGACTGCATCTCAAGTTTTGCAGACCCTGAAATTGACAGTAAAGATCTGATATCGAATTTTTTATTGACTTTTTTTCAAAACTGAGAAGTTAAAAATGTTTTACGACATGAATGTATGGAGCGTAAAAAATTATGCTTCATTGATTTCTATTGTAATTTTCTTAGCCATGCAAGGAGTATTGAAAAAGAAAAAAAAAACATTTTTTGATAGAACATGATCTTTTGCCCCATACTTTTATGTAAGGAAAAGGGGCATGTGGTCTACTTACAGCAATTAAAAAATGTTAAAAATATGATAACAAAAAGTACAAAAACTCAAAGTACTCAAACTTTTCACGATCTGTCTATCATTAATTATTGTAAAAAAAGAAAGTTATGTCATGCCAAAGCATGTTATTTGAACAAAATACTTGTAACAAAAGTATAATTGGAGCAAGTTTATATATTATTATTAAATTATAATGTTTTTTTCTTTTTTATTCATGTTTGTATCTGAATTTGTAGAAATAGATATCATTTAATAGTCAATTTGTATTCATCTTTCAAAGCGTATTTTAACATTTTAATTTTACAGTTTAATCATGTGCAGTCGTCGCCTTGAAAAATTTCTTTTTTCAGCCTTGTTAATCACCATGCTCCATAAGAATAACATCAGACATAGTGATCAACAAGGCTGCAAGAGGGAAGTTTTCCAAGACGACTACTGCACATTAAGCTGTAAAATTTAAAACAAACAGAGAACTAATTATGATACATAAACACAGGCGTTTTTTTTTATTATTGAAAGGAGAAAAAAAAAGTTTAGTTAATCCGACTGCTGCTCGCACAGTAATTGTTTTTATAATGCTACACATGTGACTCAGTCAGACTGACATTTCCATTGTGTGTCCATATTATATGAATTGCTAGTTGCAAACCAGAATGCCACATGCAGAGCTGCCACGGAGTGCCCACTCACCAGCAAACAACCGGATGACAACGCAACGCATTTCAGGTTGCTCGTCCTGCATTATAAGTTTTAAATTTCAATATCAGTTTCATTTCAAACTAAAATGGAACATGTAAAATACCTCGGGTTTCTTCGGGACAGTACGAGTGGCACCCCTGTTTTGTTTTGGACACGTCTAAGGAGGCGTACTGAACCTGAATTGTTACAAGATGGCTAGACGATTTGCACTTCTTTGCCTTTTGAAGCTAAGGGAATTAAGGATAACACTGATCAGCCGTTCTTTTAGTTCCATTTGATTAACATGTAAACCTTAGCAGACACAAAAATTCTGAAATTTTTTTGAGAGATAGATTTTAGTACTTAAAAGCCACAGAAAATTCCAAAACAATTATTCGAGACGATTTTTTTAATTTTCAGCATAGGGCTTTCCCATGGAGAGCCAAACTATAAACTTAATTAAAAAAAATCAGCTCGAATAATAATTGTTTTGACAATTTTTTATGTGGATTTTAGGTACTAAAATCTGTCTCTCAAGAAAAATTCAGAATTTTTGTGTGTCTGCTAAGGTTTACATGGTAATCAATATCAAGATGGTATTGGAACTCAAATACAGCTGATCGTTGCTCTCTTTTCCTTAAATCGCTACACTAGCCGTCATATTTAACTTGGTTATGCTCGGAACCGCTCGTGAGTCATTCGGCTCGTGTCGGCCAGTAATGTCCTTCGTTACCAGCCATCTATTAATGACTGAAATTGTTACAAACACGATGAAAAACAAGTTGAATGTGGCGGCTAGTGTATAGCAAATCAGGAAGAAGGGACAGGCGCGGATCCAGAAAAAAATTTCGGGAGGGGCTGCCTCCATTAGGCCAATGTTTAAAAAAAAATTTAGAGTGGGGGAAATGCCTATATTGCCCATGTTAAATCCAAAATTTCGGGGGGGGGGGGCTGCAGCCCCCCCAGCCCACCCCCTGGATCCGCGCCTGAGAAGGGAAGAAGTAAAGTTTGTGCCATACCGAGGTGTACATTAAGATTTTGACCTTCATTGCACATTAACTTTCTATTTATTTTTAAACGGACTGATTTTATGTTCTCCGGAAGTAGCCAGCAAGGTAAATTTGTTGTTAGTTTTGTGTTTATGTTTTGAGACTTTTGAGTTCTGAAGCCTGAGAGTTATTTTTCCAGAAGATCACCCTACGGTCCAACAACTGGCAGTACTCAGGTGCTTAACGAGTTGCATACTTTACAGGATGCTGCAATAAATATGGCAGCCTTCTCCTGTGTTGGTGCAGCAGTGGCCTTTGAACAAATTCAAATTCAAAAAAGGCTTTTATTCAGAAAACACATATTACAATACAAGTTTGGGTTTAAGTACAAGACTTTTTAACCAAATCAGCCATAAAAAAAAATGTAAAAAAAAAAAAATACATTATTATGCATTGAATAAAAAAATACATATATATATATGAGACATAATTTCAGTTTAAATAGGAAATGTTCTGCTTGATTATATTTAATAAGTTTTTATTGTTTTTCTTTCGTAGATAATATTGTCTTTATTAATTGCACACACTGACACTTTTATGGTGAGAGCGGCTTTAAATTGCACTTCACTGCCCTTCTTTTTTTAAGATATTAGATTACACACTCCCTATGGTTGGCGGCGTAAGAAACATTCGACTCGCTCGAATAAAAGAAACATGCCTGTAGACACCTAATTTTATGCAAGAGTTGACAATATAGCTATATGACTTACCACAGGTATTTTACTTTGCGCAGGTAAGCAAAGCCTTTTGTCTAGTCTAGTAGACAATAATGGTTGCATTTTTTTATTTCATAATTAGAAAATATAACTAAAATTATGCTTTTCTGAATTTTTTCGGATTTTTTGGAGTGCGGGAACTAATTTTAAAAAAATATTTAAAATACCTGAATTTGGGTGGTACACCTGATGGGACAACCGTGACGTCATTTGTCGTGCTGTGATTGGCTGTTGATGATGTCACGGCTGCTGTGATTGGCTGTTGATGACGTCACGGTTGTCCTATCAGGTGTACCACCCAAATTCAGACATTTTAAATATTTTTTTAAAATTAGTTCCCGCACTCCAAAAAATCTGAAAAAATTCAGAAAAGCTTAATTTAATGTATATTTTCTAATTATGAAATAAAAAAATGCAACCATTATTGTCTGTTGTTTTATTTATAAATTGTGATTTTCAATATTTTAGATAGAAGCACTTTTTATTACAACATAAATTGCTATGTAGAACAATCTTTACAGTAAAATTACACTTACAATATATTATATAGCACATCATTAAATATAGCTTCCACCACGCGATAAAATACAACATTTATCTTTTTAATTTGTAATCAGTGATTAACTTTAATTAAATATACTCGTGACTTTTTAATCGTTAATTGTTTCTTTTATGATAACAAACTGTTCTTTGTTGTCTAGAACAGGGTGAATGTCTATAGTCACAACATTTTAAATTAATCACACATTTTATTATAATTATATTGGGCATATATATAAAATAATCGATGTTCATCTTTCTTCTCTCTAAGAAGTAAGAAGTAGACTGAGTTAACAGCTACATTATTTAAACATCATCATCTCCAAAGTCTTAAAACTGACTTAAAATAAAAAAAAAAGTGGCCACATGAAACGACAATGTAAGTCAACAGTAGAAAGTGTTTCAATTTTCTTTTTTATAGAAAATTAAACGTTTTGTTGTATCTGTGGTGGCAGTGTGAAGTGGTGACGTTGTGGTGTCGCTTGACGAGTGGAAGCTTCAAGTGCAGCCTCCAGATGCCGTACGTGGATCTCAAGATGGCAGGCCAGAAACTTGACTACGCAAAGTGAGACGGAATCCCCCAATTAAGGCTGAACTGACGCCTCCTCCTTCTTCTTCCTTCCTTCCTGCCTTCCTTCCTGCCATCCCTCCTACTTCGCTTGACTACACGTCTCTGGTTGCCACTTGAGTGTCATATTACTAACGTAGCAACTAGCTAACCTAAATTCAACTTACTTTAACGTCATGATTATGTTTCAATAATAAATATCAAGAATAAATTAAAATTAAATTTACACTGCTATAGTAAAAGTATTTTATTTTAATTTTATTTTTTAGTTGTATTTAATTAGTTTATACATGTTGGTATTCCCTGAATTCCAGTTGATCCACATTTAGGAACTTGCACCCTTGATTTCAATCAAACATTTGCACGGAACTTTAAACTCACCATCAATTGATAGGAATAAAAATTTTGAAGTTGATCAGTTTTTAAAAATGATTTAAAGTAAAGTGCGCGCTAGAAAAAAAAGTTGAGTTAGTATTTTCTAAAAATAGTTCAAGTAGTCCTCCATATCAAACCAAAATTCAAAAAATTCTATCTCAAATAGGTTTGCCAGAAAAAAATTCAAAAGTCAGAGTGAACGCGTCGCTTAACATGGGGCCTTACCTGACAAAAACCCTCGAATATCTCGAAAAAATACACCGTTAGGTGGTATGAAAAAAATATAGTGATGTTCTATGACCCAAGCTTTAACCAAAAACCGATTAAAAAAAATTTCTCTCGAATCCATTTTTCCGTAAAAAAATAATAAAAAATCTTATGGGAATTAACATGATAGATTTTCTTGATTTTTTTACGGAAAAATGGATTCGAGAGAAATTTTTTTTAATCGGTTTTTGGTTAAAACTTGGGTCATAGAACATCACTATATTTTTTTCATACCACCTAACGGTGTATTTTTTCGAGATATTCGAGGGTTTTTGTCAGGTAAGGCCCCATGTTAAGCGACGCGTTCACTCTGACTTTGGAATTTTTTTCTGGCAAACCTATTTGAGATAGAATTTTTTGAATTTTGGTTTGATATGGAGGACTACTTGAACTATTTTTAGAAAATACTAACTCAACTTTTTTTTCTAGCGCGCACTTTACTTTAAAATTTTAACATGGAGCCTAATCGACAAAAACTGGAAATGGAGCTGTTGTGAAACACCCCCTTCCCCGCCCCCCTTCTCCCCCGCCCATGTCTCTCATGAATTTGATCAACCCATTTATGGTTGCTTATATATAATTATATTTTACTAAAAGGTGAAAAGTATCTAATATTAATATTTAAGTGTTAAGCGATTAAGTATAGCAACCTTCTCAAAAATTTAAGTTTTGTTTCATTTGGTTCTTATCTATCTGATAGAAGTATTTTATGACTCCGTAATACCTGAAAGCAGTCGTTACAGGTATAAATAAAATAATAAATTTTATATTTTTATACAAATAACATGTATGTTACTTTTAAGCTATGAAACTTCGTAGCACTAAATATTTCAAAAAAAAAATTTCTAGGTGTCAAGGTGGACTCTACTACTTCACGTTAAGAATTTCTGCCACTCTTTTCACGTTGTAACCTACATTTTTCTACACATATTTAATAGAAATTTTATAGATTGTCTCGCTTGGATTGCTGTAACACTATAGGTATTTTAAAAATAAGCTTAATTTGCTCTAATGACACATGACATTGCTTGTGTCATATTTGATACTTGGATCATTTTTGTTGTACTGTCATACATTATAGATTTAGTACAGTTGTCACCACGGAAAATTTTCTTTTGTGGTGGTCTTGTTAATCACCATGCTCCGTAAGAATAACACAGGGACTAGTGATTAATAAGGCTGCAAGTGAGAAATTTTCCAAGACGACGAGTGTACACTCGTCGCCTTGGAAAATTTCCATCTTGCAGATCACCATGCCCTATGCTATTCTTACGGGGCATATATGGCGATTAACAAGGTTGCAAGTGGAAAATTTTCTGAGGCGACGACTGTACATAAAATATAATTAAAAATTTGTTATAATGAAATGTTTGACATTTGGTTTTGTCCCTTTAATTAATTTTGGCACAATCGAGTGAGTGAACAATTTTTATGGGTAAAAAAAAATGGAACTAATATAAATGTTTGTTTTTGTAATAAATTTGTTTTGAAACTTGTCGTATACACACAATGGGGAATTCTCCTACATTTATTTTAATTTTTTTTCAGATGCTCTATTCCTTGAAACTAAATGTCCCAAAACAAAAAAGTTTCAATTTTCAAAATTGGAGACGTGGGAATTTTTAAAAAATCTTCCTTCTTTTGAATATAGCGCCAAAACGTGACGTAGAAACTGCCTAGCAGGCGAATTTTTCCTGCAATAAATTTATATTTTCGATTATCACTCTTAAAGTAAACTGATATTAGGGAAAAAAACTACTGATACTAGAGTAGAAAAACCCGCTGATTTCGATCGTGTTACTCAAATTTATAGCCAATCATCCTTGACGCTCAAACTATGATATCAGGCAGTTGTTGTGTGTTAACTAGGGAGTTTCTACGTCACAGTTTTCAGGTTTGCGCGCGGGTTGCATACTTTGCCCCTATTCTAATAATCCCTTCAGAGTCCCCAAATTTGAGTTAAAAAACTTGAAACGCAAGTCAAAGTTATTGTTAATATGTACCCTATCATGATATAGTAGTTAAATTAAAATCTGAGTCGTAAGAGAATAGAGAAGAGAATTATATATATTATTATATATAAAACGCCCTTGCAATAATATCAAAGCTTTGATTAATAGTAATAATAAAACACATTTATTTTAGCACTAACATGCTAAATAAATATAAATATTCCAACTAAATTTACACAAAAATCAATGTCTATTTTATCAAAATATACTTTAAATCACTTAAAAACAAAAAAAAATAATATATTCTTGGATTGGCAATTTGATTCTCCTTTCTACAATTTGTTTCTAAAATAGAATACTAAGGCCACAAGCAAATAACGAAGGAGGGAAAACAATATTTAAATTTCGTTTACAGCCTTTCTGTTGCAAGCTTATTTTATATTTTGATACTTCTGCACATGTGTTACAATTGGCAACGACTGTATACGCACTACACAGGGCAGCTACCCTGCATTGCTAATAAAGGATGTGGGCATTGATAAAATTCAACAACGTAAATATTGATGGAAGGTTAGTTAGCTACACCGGCAATCGTGTTGACATAAGACTCATACTTATAAAATATATGCTGTAGAGCGGGTTTCAAGTTTCAATATACATACCGTTTTTATTGATCATCAACTAAAAAGCCTTTTATAATTACCTTTTATAGGCGTACCTTAATAACGAATTTGCATTACAGATATAGAAATCTGAAAACAAAGTACGAGTTAACAACAATTCTAATTAGTTAATACGACTTGCATCTGTTTTAGTTCGCAATTCTACTTGGCTGAGGGAAAGGGGGAGGGGGTAATTATTATAATGAAGTATCGACCTCAACAAATTTTATTGCAGAATTGAATAGAGGGTGCAAAGTTATGCTAATTTCATTTTTTCCAAATTTTTTAGATTCCGGAAACTATTTTTTAATAAAATATTGAAAGTACAGAGAAAGTGACGCCCCTGGACGCCTCTCTTAATAAAAGGATAGGACCTAAAAGAGGCGGGGGTTCAAATTCGACCTCGGCAAAACTTTTTAGCAATATTTTCCGAGCTCTAAAAAAACTGAAAAAAATCAGAGTGGCATAACTTTGCACCCTCTATCCATTTCTGCAATAAAAAATTTTGAGGTCGATACTCTATTTTTAAAAATTTCAATGCCAGTTTTTAACTCCAGTTTTCCTATCTAGAATGTAAAAATATATTTTAATTATTTAATGCGTTAGAAGTGTTTTGGAGTTACAACTCCTCCAAAGTTTAATTTGAGGTTAATTAAATAAATAGACAGTATAGGTCTCTTTATTTCTTATTATTACCAAATTATAAGACATAAGGATGCAGTTGTTGTAACACTATATAAAACAACCGGCTGTTATATAGTTACTGCATAATTACGTGGAGATGCTAAGTACCAAGTTTAGTATTATACCTAATTGCAATGTTAGTTATGTTAGGTTTGTTGTTCATAAATTGAGAAGCTTCGCGTCCACATAACGTACTGAAATTATATATTTTTAACTTTTCACAATGCCCACATATTTCGTACATTTTTTATTTTGTTGTATATTTATTACATTGATACACTCCTTTAAGATTAGAGATCGAGGCGGGGTAATCAGGATAAGAAAGGAAAAGCATGGTGGCCACGACATTCACTGAGGTGGGACCAAGGGAACCGTGGAAAACCTCAGTGAGGACGGACACCTCAAATTTTTATCAATGGAACAAATTAAATAATGGTCCAAATCATGGGGAACCACATATTGCACATTGCACTGACAAGTGAGTGGAAAGTGGAAAGCGATCGAGATGAATTTAAACGATTTAAAGGGAGCAACGTGATTTTTACTTGAAACGTTCACCCATCTAAGTACGCTCAACGTGCTCGACTTTGGTGATCTAACAAAAACCGGCCAATGCACTGCGCCACGCTTACATTGAAGGTCGATTGATAATGTAAACGCAGCCATAGGTCTGTTCGAAAATGCACAATAGATATTTTTTTCATGAATGATTCATGAATCATCTATGATCAAGGATCACTAAAAATTGATTATTTTCTTATTGTGTATGTAACATTTACGAACAAACCTTATGTTTTAAATATGTACTGTACAGTACCGATCAAGACGTAAGATTATTTTTAAACGCAGTTCATATGAGAGAAGGCTATACAGTATAATTATACTTTGCTGCTGCAGCTGCCATACCTATTATTAATATTTAATAGGGATCACACAGCTAAATGAAAAAATTAACGTTGCACCTCTTGCTCCCATAGTAATAAAGATGTATACTTTTTCCTTGCATCTCAGAACTAAGAGTTATGCTGTAATATACTACCATGTGATGCAAAGCTAGTTAATAACTCTGTGATATAGCATAAAAGCTATTTTCTTATACCTGCTCTATCTGAATATCAGCCTTATAGCCTTAGATGTTGGTCATCTAATTTTGCATTCGGTGTAAAGATAGATAATAATGTAAAGATAGATAATTATTATATTTATGTAACTTTATTTTATAAAGTATTTTTACAGACAGAAAATAGTAGAAAAAATATACTGAAAAACTTCAATAATAATAATAATTGAGTTCTCACTATTATTATGAGAACAGAACATAACAAGTAACAATGAAATGTGTTATATGTATATTTCATATTATATATATATATATATATATATATATATATATATATATATATATATATATATATATATATATATATATATGTATATATATATATATACATGTGGCAAGAGAAAATTTTATACTCAATTTTATCTCAATGAAATATACTGAAATGAATGTACTATAGTACTATAGTCAAATTTACATAACATTTCCTTCAAATTTTGCCGGAAGTGTAAGGTCTCAGGCCTTCCTATTCATGTTTCAGTGTCGCAATTTCACATGTATAAAGTCAGTACTATACTACTGCGAACTCCTCCGGAAAGTTCCAAACTGCATGAATTACAAACAGAATATAGTCACAAATTTCACATTTTTGGATATTTTTGGAGGGATATTTAAAATCATTTGCACTGTATCTCATCATCAAAGGATAAACCATACCACCTGGCAGGCGGAGCTCTGTTCCTATTTAATCCTGATTTAATTTCAATGATGTAATAAACACACCTCGTTCATTCATTCATACTTACATTTTATTAGGATACCATGGATTACACTACCTTTGTATCATCAAAACACCCCAGTTCTATAAATTTCATTAACCGCATGAATTCTATTTATCTTTACATCTTTGATAAAGAGAGAACTGATAGGGAGCATTAAATTTGCTAAATTTCTGGTAGTATAATAATAATATAAATGATTATTCAGCAAAACAACATAATACAATAATACATTTATAACAGAATGCTCAAAGGGTGACTCAAAAAGGGGATTCGCATTCATTAAGTCACACAAAAAATACAGTAAAATTTATCAGATATTTCAAATAAAATAAACTATTTCGTTAATGAATTATTATGATAAAAATAAATAAAAAATTACACTACAAGCCATCAAGATATAGCAAGGTATGTCACAGTATACACATTCTACTCGTACTTGCATGGCTCGATTCACGAAAAAGTGAACAATTTCCATGTATATAAATTTATCTTTTATTTATTGATTGGATAGGAAGATAACCAGGTTTTTCACTAACCGTGTTAAGTTAGGCTGACGCTATTAAATGGTATACTTCTTTTCTAATTTAATGTACAGTTGGCGCCTAGAAAAATTTCCCTTTGCAGCCTGGTTAATTACCATGGCCTGTAAGAATAACACAGGGCATGAGGATTAACAAGGCTGTAAATGGAAAAGTTTCCAATGTGACGAGTATACATATAATAGCATTATTAGTTATGAAAAATAGCGTATATTTGAAATAAAAATGAGACGTTAATATTATAATTAAAGTTGCATACTTTTTTTAAAATGAAACTCATTGTTGAGTTGCTACATCACATATAATCGTGTGTCAAGTAAAGAGGACAGGTGTTGAGTGAGCGCAGTTGAATGAAAGTAAAAGTCTTGTTAGTAAACTGGTCGCTTAGAATTCTTAGAACACACGTTGATGGTGACGTTGGAGCAAAAATAGAAGGATTAAAGTCACACTCCTTTATGTAAGCTCAAGAAATCATGTGGGCATATAGCAAGTAAAAGGAAATATTGTTTATAGCGATTTACGCCAAAAATCTTACCATACTATTTCTAACTTGTACATATGGTGATGAAATTAAGAACCGCAATCAATTAACTTCTTCAAGTACATAAAAGACCCTGTTAATAAATTAGCCATAATATATTTACTACATTTTTTTCGTATCATTGAAATCGTACAAGAAACTAAAACTTTTATACAACGATTATAATATAATAAACCAGTTTGATCATCCATCACATATATTTAAATAACTATACAAATAGGATGATGTCACAATATTTTATTTAGCAATATTTTTTGTAAATTTTTTTACTCTTAAATAATAACAATAATAATAATAATAATAATATTAACAAACTTCAAATGATTCAATATTTATTTGAATATTATATCTTATTTTCAATATGAGAAACTTTTACGTAAAAAAAATATATATAACTTTTTACATTAGATATTTTTTTTACGTTACAAAGTCTAAATCAATTTATTATTTATTTTTCTTTTCTTTTTTTTTTTTGTATCTGTGAATATACCTTTGACACTTCCTTTTAATAAGCTAAAATAGCAACGTTTGTGCTTATATATATATATATATATATATATATATATATATATATATATATATATATATATATATATATATGGAATTGTGTTTTGATTGTTGCTATGATGGAAAATGTGTGAGCTGGAGGGAGGTATAAACGTAAGAAAAGATACGTAAAGGGAAGAAATGGTACGTCTTACTGCTGATATTAGAGTTTCTCAATTTCAATAAGTCCTATCTCTCTCTCTCTCTCTCTCGTCTTTCGTCGTCTTCTTCTATACCGCCGGGCAAAATGTGCTCAGAATGCTTCAGTAGAGAGTTGAGGAAGGGAGGAGGCAGAGGGGTATAAGGAGAGAGAAGACAGGGTGGGTTGGTGGGTGGGTGGGACGGAGACAGGAAAGCAGGAAGGGAGCAGGGGAGTTCGGGTGCTGCACCTCTCTCCCGCTGCTAGGAGAAGTAGCAATCGATATGTGCAAGTCCCAAGCTGCACCCTGACTAACTAACTGTATATCCCCCTATATAGCCTTCTCTGATTCATTATACCTACAGTCACATCACTCATTCTATGGAGATAATAGTATTGTGTGTGTTTTATTTTCATTTGTTTAACTTTTACTACTCCTGCGCAAAAATTTTGGATTATTATATAAATTTATTAATATTGCAACAATTCTAAAAATAAACATATTTGCTGTAAATTGCTACAATTTTTTAATTTAAAGGCATGACATCTTGAATTGTTATTAAAATTGAAATTAACGGAAAAAATATTTTAGTAAGTGCATGTCATTACATGCCCAAAATACCAAACAACCAACCAACCGTCATTACATGCTAAATTACATCAAGTTTCACTGCTAATTAAAACGGTTTTCTAAATAAGATAATGTGCTCATTATTATAGGAAATTTTTCTGCATCGGTAATAAAATTTTTGTGCTAAAAAAAAAATGTTAAGAACAGCTCATACATCGGCAATATATAATATTATACTTTGTTGAAATACGAGCTACAATAAATAATAAAAAAGAAGCTTTATAATAGTAACAATAACAATTTAAAAAAAAAAAAATACTTGAGAATTGTTTGAGTATAATTTAAATCTTTCTATATCAGCGTCCGAAGGACTTAATTACTGATATTTTGTTTTCTATATTTTATGTTTATCTACTTTTCTTATAAATGTATTTTTTGACATCTTTTTGACCGTCACTATATAATATTATAATATTTGAGTACTTCATTTTGATAACAGTATACACATTTATGGGGAATAAATTAACTGCTTCTCAATATTTTATCATCAAAAAGATGACACCTTTTAAAAATTATTTGCATACTGAAAGTGAACATCCCACTGTTTAAATATGTACTACGGACAATCGACTTCAAATAATGAATGAAAAAAGTTGTGTATATATAAAGCTGATTGTTTTCAAATTTCTTTCGAATTTTGTATGCAGAAATATTTTTTTTTCTCAGTTATTCATAGCGTTTTAGGAAGCATTACGATATGGCAATCCTTAATATAAGATTGAAAAATATTACTTCCATGTTTAAAAAATATTTACCGTAAAAAAATTTAAAAGAAAATAAAGAAGAATTGCATTATCTTTTTTAAATCTTTTTGCCCTATTTTTATATTATTTGTATATGCGATAATTTTTGAGAGATAAGTACAGTGCGAGCCTCGGTTTTGGACAACCTTAAAAACTTTTGCACTTTTAACAATTTTTATCTGCCATATTTAAGGTTTTTAAAAATTCAAAAAAATTATAAAAATGTTTAATGAAATGTAGCAGTTAAGTTTATCATAATTTTAGTTCCATATCAGAGAATTTATTGAAGAAAAAAAAAAAAAAAAAAAAAAAATGAACGTTGAAGAAAAAAAAAAAAAAAAAATGTGTGTGACCGGTCATGATTTTTGAAGACGTTCTAGTTTTGGAATTCCCAAGTTATTTAAATGGTGAGTGACGATTTTCGGCAAAATGGCTACCATTAATATATTTTTATTATTATTTTTTTAGCAATTAAAAAAGCGATCAAGATATTGAAGTTGTCATTTTCATGGAAAGGATGATTTGGTTAAGGGATTACAATTTTTTTAAACTATTTTTACTTCTAAGAGGTCTAAAAGCAGGCTGGGAAACTGGCAATCCATTTCTGGGCCGTAAACCAAAACCACGCGGGGCTCGCACTGTATAGTCATTTTATTGTGACTGTATTGTGAATTATAAACTTATAACAAAGGATTTCAATAATTTTTATGCCAATGAGCTATTTTTGCAACACCACGAACAAAAATAGCAATATATAATAACTATTTAAAAAAAAAAAAACAAAAAAAAATGAAGGCATTCATTATAATCGGATCGGCACTACTGTACATGCACTTCCTGTTTATGTTGGAAGAATGTCATGCATGATGAGCTTTAAGGTGCTTTTCCACGGAGCAATGTCTTGCGGGGCAAGCGGGGCTTGGCGGGGCGAGAAAAGCGCACTTGCTTCAAATGTCATATATGGCAGCCATGATGGATGGCGTGAAAAACTCACGGCGGGAAAGCGATGTTTCCAGCATGGCCGCCATATGATATTGAAGCAAGTGCTCATTTTTCGCCCCGAAGAACCCCGCTCGACATCACTCTATGGAAAAGCACCTTAATAACCAGGGTATGTATTATACATACCCTGCTTTATATAACAATGTTACTATAGCAGGAAACGTAATCGACAAACAAAAGCATTGTTGCTGATGTCAAAAAGTTTTGTTTCACTAAACTTTGGGCATAGGCATTTTTTATAGAATACACCTCGGTAAACTCTCACAATCAAGTCAAGCAGGTGTGACTTATGTGCACCTGAATCAAAGCTTCTCCCAGCTAATTAGTGACACCACAGCTTCTTCCCTCCGTGTCACGCTGATAAATGTACTGCTTTTTATCAAAGAGTTTTGTTTTCTTTGGCGGTCTGATAACCAGAATGCAATCTATAGTTCAATTCAATATCATATTAAAAAAATATTTATATATACAACCAACCCACACCATACACTTAACTTTTAGATACTGAATCTAAGGACAATTTGTGTACTTAAATTGACCCTGTTTAATTCAGTACAAAATTTGTACTGAAAAGTGCATAAAGTACTGAAAATAAGGTTTAATTCAGCCATTTAATGTACTGAATCCTAAAACGTCCTTGCTGTAAGGTGAAAATAAAAGTACTGAAAACCCATTCAGTATCTAAAAAGTTTAGTGTGATTCCACTGAAGTTAACGAACTTTAAAATTATATTGCATATTGTATAGTTTTATATTGTTTTAAAACGTTAATATCCGTATTCCTCGTCATACTTTTTATTTTCAACCAAGTATCGAATAAAAAAAAAGTGTCATTTTTTTTAAGCCAATAGAAAAATGCTGAGCAAAAAAAATCAATTTTGATCATTTCCGTCATAAGGAACTGGTTTAAAATTTGATGACATAATTTTTTTACTGTACATATATTCGATTAAAATTCCTTTTATGGAATATATCAATATACGGACTTACAATATATATATATATATAATATATATATATATATATACAGACATTGGCAGTATTTTATAATAATTTTAAACTTCTACCGAGTTTACCCGCCAAGACAAGAAAAGAAAATTGTCAGAAAATTTAAAAGTCTTTCGAGGTGGAACTCGAACCCACATCTCTCTGCATTTATAAGACTTTTAATTTTCTGACAATTTTTTTTCTTGTCTTGGCGGACTCGGTAGAAGTTTAAAATTATATATATATATATATATATATACATATATATATATATATCTTTAAAAATGCAACAATTAATTCTTTGTGTATTTATAATATATATATATATATATATATGGAACATAATACATTAAGAGTAGCACTCGTACACAGTTTCCCATACACATGCATGCATTCGTCAATCAGTAATTTTTCAAATAATCGCGGTAATAATAGCGTTTTATTTCTTTCTTCACAACCCGGTTGTACGGTACTAGTTTCAAGTAACTTATGATTGAATGTAACATTATAAACTTCCCACCTCTTCGAGGACCCAACCTAGAGGTTTATTATTATTATTATATATATATTTATAATTGCATTTATTTTTTTATAATATTTATTTATTAATTTATTTCACCAATACAAACTATACAAAGTATAAAATTACAAGAAAAAAATAATAACTAATGGTGAAAATAGGATATATTATAAGGCACTATTGAGCACCAGTACACAGAAAGTGGTAAAATACCCTTTGATAAATTAAACATAAAATTTATAAAACAAAAACATGTCGTAAACAATTGTCATAAAAAGAAGTGTCATATTTTTCATTTACTGCACAAACCCATCAAATAAGATTTACACATTGGATTGAAACTACTAGGGTATACGAGAGTCTTGATGTGGGCAATATGGTAACATGTCATTTTTGTCTCACGTCGTGATATAGGCATAATCAAGTACGAAGTTTAACCAACAATAATTTTAATATTAGATATTTTTTCTCAACATACTATTGAATGCAAATAGAAGCGTTGTTTGTTTTATCGTGAAGCACTAACGTAATTTAATTATGTAGTGTATTTCACTACTACGAACATGCGTACACTAAAACGTTATATCTGCCTTTAGTGGAAATTCGTTGGCATACGTGAATTTCATGTATGTACGTAAGATAAGGATTTTGTGAATGGTGATCACCCCAATATTAAAATGGGCACTTAAGAAACTGCGTGTTTATAGAATGATTAGAATAGTATATGGTCAAAATTCTATCCCTTTATAGTGTAGTTCATATTATTTTCAGAATCAAGACTTTTCTGACATCAAACCCTTGCCGTAGTGCGTGTAGCATAACTATTGTTATGAGTTATGAGACTGAATGAAAACTGAGACCGATGAAAAGAGGACACAAATGTATAAATACATCAAAATTAGATTTAAGATATTTAAAACAGGAATTGAAAGTTCAATATAATTAATATAATTATTCTGTTCTTTTTTATTTCCTCTCATTTTTCAATACAGATTTTTTTTAACTATAATGTATTTGTTGTGTTTTAATTTAATACACATCACAAGTAGGGATCCTCAAGCATCCTGTGTGTGCTCGGTAACATCATGTGTCGCTTGTGGGGCCACAGACAAGAGACGCGATTTGACCGCAAGAGCGGAGGGAACCCAGTCGAGCTGAAGCAGCGCGGTGCTGTCTGCATGCCTGATGCCTGCGTAGTGCTGGAGGCCAGAAGCTCCAGCAGCCACTGCGCGGCACTGCAAGCCTGCTCCTCGAGCTGCTGCCAGCGCTTTCGTCCCTACAGCCTACGCAATAAACCTTACCCCTCTCTCTTTATCTCTCTCCTCTCTATCTAGCTCTCTCTCCATGTCATCTATCCACTCTCTCTCTCGCTCTCTCTCTCTCTCTCCCTTTATATCATCTATCTACTCTCCCTCCTTCCTATTTTCTCTCTCTCTCTCTCCTTCTACTCTCCTTTCCAACGAGTGTGTTTGACAAATGACAATTTTGCAGGCATCAATGCAAGACAAAAAAAAATAAATACATATAAAAAAAAATCTTTTATTTGAAACTCTGCTGTTTCATTCTCACAAATGGGTCGCCCATTCAAGTTGTGCACGTTCATTCATGGCTTGCTTGTTGCATCATTGATCCAGTTTGCCCCGGGTTCGAGCGATCTGCTGCTGCCTGCTAGCCTGTTTGCTCCCTCGCTCGCTCCTTGCTTCTCGACGGTGCGCCGCCGCAACTCACTCCTACATGCAATACTCGCTTGCAGTTTGCAATATCCATTAATATATCATATGCTTCTGTTTAAATTCGTATTAAGTCATCAGTTATATACTCGTCGTCTTCTGTTGAAAACACGTTTAATAATACAAATATAACAATAATTTATTTATAATATATAATATAATGTGTTCAGTAGGGAGTTGTATAGTTATAGATTAATATATTTTATTAAATATATATATTATATATATAATTTAATTAATATGTATAATAAAATACTTCCATATACTGAGGTTTCGTATGCTGTAGGGAGTTTAAGCTTAGCATAATATAACTAACAGTAACAAGCTGTTAAAAGTCGAAGGTTTCTCATAAATTTCCTACATGGTATAACAATAAGGCTATATATATAATAAGCTATTTTAGTATACTGAAATATTTTAAAAGTTTATGTTAAATTTGTTTTGATTTTATTTGTTTATTGGAACCAATACAGAAATGTCATTTTATAGATTCAATTCAATTCAATTCAATTCAATTCAATTCAATTCAATTCAATTCAATTCAATTCAATTCAATTCAATTCAATTCAATTCAATTCAATTCAATTCAATTCAATTCAATCAACTGGCTGTATACAGGTACAACATGGATTACGTCATTCCTAATAATATTAAAATTACATAACGTAAAAACAACATCAAAATAACAATAATTCATAAAACTATCAAGGTATGAAATATACAATGGATACTAATACATGATACTAATACTAATAGATACATGATATAGTTCATCTCCAACAAAGAAACAACATACATCAATTTCACAAAAAACAATCTTAAAATAGGAAACGTGTTGTGTCACTTTTCATCGTATAACAGGTAGCAAGTTAAATATTAGGCATTTTTTCTTTTTTACGTTTTAGGAATACATTTAAAATCATTGTAGGAAAATCGCCATGTATGTCATAATTTTCTCTGTAAAAAACGAATACGATTTTGCGGGGAAGACCAGTTTCAAAAATTTAGACTATCCGTTGATAGAATCCTCTCGAGTGAATAGCGATCGTGTCCGCCACCTCGCTATGGCTTGGTAGATAGCAGCGAACACGTTTCAAGAGAAAACTTATAGTCCGTAGGCACTGGACTGGCAGGCTGAAACGTCACATCTCCCGCCGATGAAGTGTGCTCGCCGATATCTGCCAAGCCATAGCAAGGTGGCGGAAACGATATTTGACTCATTAATTGCTCATAAGAATTTCATCAACTGATAATGATGATGAAAATGAATGTACATTATTTTTAATCTTTAATTGTATTATACAAAAATCGTGTCAGTTTTCAATGGTTTTTAAATGTCGATACTTCTTATACTCGGTACACTGTATACTCTGTATAGAGTTGTTTGCTGTTTTTGTTTACGAGGGAAAATAGCATAGCAGGGTAGAAAAGAGAAAGTGGAAGTCCAACTACTATGGCATTAGATAGGAGAAATGAAAAAAAAAAAAAAAAAATGAAAAAATGAATATATATATATATATAGTGTTAATTGTACTTTAGTGATGCAATTTTTTTTATGCTATCTATCGTTTATTGGTGTATTTTTACAATTTTTTGAAACTGATTTATTTTGTTTACTAAAGTAAAAAAAAAAAAACAACTTATATATATAATTTGTTTATATACTAGTCTGTGCATTCTGACTTAACGTCACTTATACTATAGCATCTCTACTAAGGAGCTGGTACAATTTAGTTGTTCACAAATTCAAACACGTTACCATTAAATATAATATAGTGAATTGATGGCATAAAAATTTCTATTGTCAATTTATTTATAACTTTTTTTAGTAAATAAACAACTAGTTATTGTAAATGGGGGATGAAATTTGATAACTTCTGAGATTGGTGCTGTTAGCAAGCCATCGGATATTTGGCGCCGCCTCGGCAGCAGCTGTAATTTCCTTCTGGAACGCAGTCTGGAAAAACTCGTGGGACAAGAAATTGATATTTATGTTTATTGATGGCCATCATTACCCAAGATGTAAAATTTTAAATTTCATGTTTTATATGGCAAGCTTGGCTTTTGACTTATTTTCTAGTAGCTAGAGTAGCTAGACGTCATATGATACAATCACGTTTTCTATAACTAGAACAGGTGTGGAAAAAAGTAGTCAATGTACGGACTGAATTTATTTACCAAGAAAGCAACACCCAACTTCGCGTATTTTAACTGCTACAGACTCGTTATATACTATTTTACTCTCTTGTTTTCATTTAACAGATGTTACTAATTTTTTTGTAAATCAAATATATTAAATGACATCGAAAGCAAATTAGCAGTTGAAATGTAAACGACGAGAGAAAGAGGAAATTTCCCAAACTGTATTAATTGTTTATTTACATATTTAATTAAATATTTTTAATGTTACATAATATGTTGTTTCCTTTTTCAGGTAAGGAGGTACTGATAAGGACAGTGTAATGTGTGGTGGGAGGGGAGGGGGCTGGGTGCGAGGGCTAGACCTATGCCGTGGCTGCACACCAACCTGGCTTAGATTATCAGTTAGATAAGGTGTCAATATGCCCGTCCATATCGCCCTGTCTCTTTGGCTGGTTCAGAATGTCTATTACAGGATCTTGTCTGCAAGTAAGCCATCTCGCGAATAGGGTTCATGTATTCCACTGACCGGTCGAAGAGCTTACTGAAAAGGTGGGAAAAAGCTTAAGCTCTACCCTACAGTGACAGAAGAGTTTGGAGATGGGGATTGGTGAGATTCTTAAAGGTATACAGGCCTCAAATTACAAATTAGACAGACATTAGGTGTTGCTCAAGTTTATAATAAACATTCGTATTATTTTTACCTGCGCGCGGTGCGTCTGTGCGAAGTCGCGCTGTAAAGAAAGTCCTTGCTGACGTCACAACTCACAGCTAGCACCGATTAGCATTGAGTTGTGACGTCATCAAGGACTTCGTGACGTCATCAAGGACTAAATTTCTTACTTTGAACTGCGACTTCACACGGATGCATCACGCGTGGAAAAAAATGATGCGAATGTTGATTATATACTCTAAACCCACTTGGTGACTGTCTAATTTGTATTTTGAGGCCTGTATGCCTTTAAGGCAGGGTATACATAGCAGTAAATAGAAAAACACATCATACCCACAAAAGAACAAAGCTTATTGAACAAGCTTTATTGAACAAATTTCAATAATGAAGTCTAAATGGGTTTAATTTGGAGACATCACAGTTGTCAAAATCCTTTTCAAAAATCCATAAATATACATTTTGTTAAAATGTTTTTGTCATATGCAAAGCGTGATAAATTTAATATTAGTAAAATTTTTAATACAGTTTTCATCTTAATATTGTTGACAGTAAAATTATAGCTGTCATTCCAAAGACTTTTAAATGGGTATAAGCTATTATACAATATTAATATACAAATTTTTACGGGGTATAATTAAATTATTATACATATAGTGTTTGCTCTTTTTACAGTTTTTTAGATTTAATTTTTAATTATAATTAAATTTTTGTTATTTGAATTGTAAGTATATTTTGTAAAGCAGATGAGAAAGGATCGCAGAATTTTTAGTCTCAAGGTTATTTTATTAGATGAATAAAAAGCTGTGGAAGAGTAATCATCCTTTATTAGTTTCAAAGCAAAGTGGAAAGAAGGAATACTGGAAGGGAGGACAGCTTATGGCAGTAGACATCAGCTTGCTTATAGGTTGGCTGGCAGTCGGCAGCTTGCTAGACCCTGCTATTGCTACAAACAGTGGCTTAAGCATGCAGCTTTCTTTTCCATAAATTGCTACTATATACACTCAAGTAAGCATGCGACCGACCTATCGTGCTATCCACGCTATCAAATCTCTCTCTCTCTCTCTCTCTCTCTCTCTCTCTCTCTCTCTCTCTCTCTCTCTCTCTCTCTCTCTCTCTCTCTCTCTCTCTCACAAGCTTAGCAGTGCCTTCTTATGCTGTTTAAGTTTATAAGCGTTCAATTTATATTTTAGTTTATACAATACAAAGATCGATTAACTCGTAAACTAACTTTGCAATCTTTCTTTTTTTTTTATGTGTTTTATTTTAAAGTAAAACATCAACACAAAGTAATATTAACAAATAATATATTTAATTTAAAACATTATACATTAATTTAATTAATTATATTTTAGTTTCATTGTTTTTCCTCGACGTCATTGCATATGATAATAATTAGTATAACTAAATTAAATTAAAAAAAAATCACGTACAAAATTGTAATATGTATTGTGCATATGCTTTTATATAATTACATAAATTATTGATTTAAAGTTATAAACAGTAATTTAAAATTGAATTGTGGAAAATAGCTTTTCTGTGTGCCAAGCAACACATGAAAATCAATATTGATACTGCTATGCACTATAGAAGGACAATGTAATATAATTTGATTAACTCACTTGTTGAATGTAATATTGATTTACAGTCTTTGTTCTATCAAAATGTATTTGAACAAATGTTATTTATAAAAATATTATATTTTTAGAGTATTCTATATTTTATATATATATACATATATATATTATATATATATATATATATATATATATATATATATATATATATATATATATATATATATATATATATATATATATATATATATACGAAATCTCCCAAAATGACGCAATCATATCTTACTTCATTTTGTTGTTGAAAAAATGGACAATCAAATCAGTAAATATGACATATTAATACATTTATTTTTGTCCAAAAAGAAAGAAGTGCTTAAAATTTTTAAAATTAAAAGAAAGTAAACTTCATACATGAGAAGAATAATTTACTTTTTTTTTTTTTTTTTTTTTATTATATTTATATTATGTTTATTACATTTATTCAGAACAGACTATCTTTGAACTTTAATGTGATACTCAATGTGCATGTTTGTTGTTATTAAAATGAAGTAGATTTATTTTGCTTTAAGAGTCACATTCTGATAAAAGAAAAATAAGAGTAATAAATAGCTTTTATATCAATGAGAAACTCTTTTATTTTGATGATAACTAATACCATCCAGACAATTTAAAATCACATCATTATATTTTGTACGAAAATTAGAAGCTATCATAAAAAAGAAAATATTGTTTAATTATTCAGATAAATAAATATAATCAAATTTTAAAATTCTAACACTAGCAATATAATTTCAGCATTTAGTGATAATTTTGTTTCTTCCTCTTCACAGGTGTTTTGATACCCTGTAGATATTTTTTTAACTTTCCCGTATATCTAGCCTTTCTAATCAATGAGTAGCACATGCAGAAAGGGACGAAAAGGTGGACAGGAAAGGCCAAGGCTGATCTCACTCTCCGTAGTGTTTCCCGACAACCCTTAGGATGAGAGGAGTAGGTGATGAAATTACGAGGTTGCTAGGATAGGTAAGGAGGCGACTCTGATCTTGTGTATTCACCTGGTAGTAACGGTATAAAATCACAGAAAATCATCATCAAGGCAGATGGTACAAAAATGAACTTTAGCACCTCGCAATACAATGTTCGCCTGTGTGGACACCTGGCGCAGGAACACTTGGGAACGCTTAGAAACTGCATCAGTCAGTGGCAAACCCATGTGTCTGGAGGCGATCCAGATTTCAAGTCAGACACACGCGTTATAACTGACTGCTGTGTCACACTGCGGGGATAGCTTTGGTGATCTGAGGGAACTATGGAAATTTCAAATAAAATGGTCGGTGCAGGAACTTGTGACCTCCCAAATGTACCATTTGAGGCCTGATGTCATGGCAGATCTGAAATTTCCACGTATAAACCTACTCATGGACCCCAATACTTTCCCCATGCATTGCAAGCGTACAATGAGGTTAGATGTCCCAAGTAATTACTGAGTATCGAACACACGACCTCCTAAATGGAAGGTGCTGACCAAATCACTACATTTAATATGCTTGGTAGTCTGGAATATTGTTGCGTGTTGAGTGACAATCAGTGTAACGTATTTATAACGGCTTGCTGTCATTCCATATAAAAGTATCTCACTCACTTTGCACTACAATTCATTATTAATTTATCAAAACTATTGCAACACAGTTTTTTCATTATTATAAAAATACATTTATTATATAATATTTGCACTTATTTTTTTAAGAAATTTGATGACGTAGGTAGTTTGAAATATATCGAATACAATGTCTATAGCATTTACAGTGAGTTTCATTAATCTGTATACGTACAGTACAATACAATACGATATACGATACTTACAGTTTTTGAAGTTAAAAATTGGAATTCGTAGGTAAGATTCTAATGCATGTATTCCACTTTTTACATATATGCCTATTTTAATAACTATAATTAAAAAATGTACAATTTGCACAAAATTCGATATATTCACTCATAATAATAATAATTATAATAAAAAATCACCACTCCAATTGGGCATTGTTGGGAGAAAAATGAGGTACTACTGAGATTGTCCTATGACCAGGGCAATCCAGTGGTGTCTCGCAACAAAATAATAATAATAATAACAATAAAATAAAATAACATTGTAATTTAAAATAAATAAATTGTTATAATATAAACATTATCATGCTAAAATGTCATAAACAGAAAAAAAAGAGAGCATTTTAAGCTTTAAATTTACAGTAAAATAACGCTCCATAATAAAGATCTGACTTCAAGAGGTACATTATAAATCTTTTCACAGATGACAAACCTTTTAAAAAATACAATTTTTTTTACTGGCAGCTAAGCTGCAGAATAGTTCTTGTCCTCGCTTGCATCTCTCTCTCTCTCTCTCTCTCTCTCTCTCTCTCTCTCTCTCTCTCTCTCTCTCTCTCTCTCTCTCTCTCTCTCTCTCTCTCTCTCTCTCTCTCTCTCTCTCTCTCTCTCTCTCTCTCTCTCTCTCTCTCTCTCTCTCTCTCTTTCTGTACATTACAGCTTGAAATGTTTTGAGACTTTTAAGCCATATTTACCATTTAACATTTTCTTTTGGAACACAATGCCAATTAATGTAAACAGCTTTGATGATTAGTTATAAGGGGATGAAAGGCTAGCACGAGGACAAACCGTTTGACTTCGGTGTACTTCATGCTGATTTAAAGATCATATTATTATAAGAAGAGTAGTCGATTTTAGTGAAACAACATTCGTCTGATCACAGCATGACAAAATGACGTCACGGCTGTCCCATCAGGTGTACCACCCTAATTCAGATATTTTAAATATTTTTTTTTTAAATTAGTTCCCGCACTCCAAAAATCTGAAATGAGTTCAGAAAAGCATTATAATTTTATGTATATTTTTTAATTATGAAATAAAAAATGCTACTATTATTGTCTATTATATATATATAATTATATATATATAATTAATATTATGTTTAATATATCATATTGTATTTCTTTTTTGCCACATCATTTTGTCCTGTTATAACTTTTTTTTTTTTTTTTTTTTTTTTATTTATTTTTTTTTTTTTTTTATGAAGTCTATTATCGGGTTATTGGTGGTTGATCATAATTTTATGAAGGGGTATGTTTTTGTATTTCACTGTTAGAATTATAATCGTTGGATTTTTATCGTAACTTCCCTCCACAAAACATTGTGTTATTTTAACAGTTGTAACACAATAAAAAATAGCATTATTACTATGCGCCTGTTTCACTTTTTTACAGTGCAGTGACGTATTTTTGGCACCCAAATCAATATTGCAAAAGAATGAAAGGATTGCTGTTTTTGCACTAATTATGAATTGTTTCTGCCCCTAAAAATCTAATAAGCAAATGAGCTGTAGTTTTGAGCCGTAAGGGGAGTGCATTGACATGCATTTGTGTGTTGCATAAAATCAATTAATTATAGAATGAGAATCAGGTGCTTGCATTAATGCCCTCACTTGTCCTTCGTTGATTCCCCTAATAGTAGACTCAATTACTCGATCATGGCATTTCATTTAAAATGGCGCTTACATCAGAATAATTTATTCATGAATTAATTATATTTACAATTAAAACAATAATGATTATTTTCAGTGTTTTGGAATGAAACAAAAATGGTGTGGAAAACAAAGAAATAAAATAACTCTTGTTATTATTGTAAATGTACAGTCGTCACCTCAGAAAATTTAAAATTTCCCTTTGAGACGTTGTTAATCAGAAATCATCATCCTCCGTTATAAGAATAACAACATACCATATTACCAAACATCAAAATTTTATGATTTTCTTCCTGAGTTATTGCGAAATATAAAGAATAGTACATTATTTAAAAATATATTAAAAAAGGTGTTAATTTATAAAGAATATTATGATGTAAAAGAATATTTTCAATCTGATTATAAAATATCATATACAGATATACTCAAATTTGTTTCAAGAAAAAATATTGAACAGTATTCATAACAATGTACAAAAAATAATAATAATAATAAAAGGGCATCCGGCCATGGCTTGAGCTGAGCGTAGGCTCTTGTCCTGGCTCGCGGTACGCGTCCCCCCGGGCCCAGGAAGGACATGCGGGTTAGAGGTTGCCTTGCGAGTGTGACCTCTAGCCCGTAGCCTGTGGTTTTTGTACCACAGGGCGGCCAGGGCATTGGTTTGGGAAGCCCAAGATGCATCCCCACCTGTAAGTGCCCTGGTAAAAGGCATCCGGTACCCCAGTGCTCGCGGAAATGTGTCCCACCGCGCCTAGGAGAGGACCTGCCCGAAAGGCTGTGTGACGGGCTATTTGCGGGTCGACCCGGTAAGTCCTCATTGCCCGCAGCTGAGTAGGAGACGCTGGATCGTAACATCACCAACAGGATCAGCGGGCGCCTTCATCTTGGCCCAATTGGGCCCGGTTGCTGGCGCTTAACCACCCCAACTAGGTTGGGAGTTAAAAACACAAATAATAATAATAATAATAACAATGTAAGAGTGTCAATCATGTGGTTCAAATTGTAATTAAAAATATAAAAATTTTATAATATAATGTAAATACCTGGATATGACAAACTTCATTGTACTTTGAGTTATTGTTAGTACATAAGTCTTGACAAGATCTATGTTTGTATTGTGATTTAATCACTGTATATACTGCCTATAATGAACAAATAAATATTTCTAATTTCTAACACAGGATATGGTGATTAACAAGACTACAAGTGGGAAATTTGCCAATAATTTACAATAATTAATTAGTTCGGGATTTTAGTTAGATTTTATCGGATTCAGGTAGATTTTTTTTTTATTTTAATCTCTCTCTTTCTCTTCCACACAAACACACACATACACTCTCTGTTCACAAATATTGCAGGATACTTTGCACTATACGACTTCTGTAGTATGTTGAAATAAATCATTGCTACGGATTTCAGTCTTCACGAAAAAAAAAAAAAAAAATACAAAATACAAAAATACTATTGAGGATTTGTAAGCCCGAGTCATATTATAATCTAATAATATTTATTATTCAGATACTTATGATTTGATATAACTTTTAAACACTATATTCATAGTTTATAAATTGATTTTTTTAAAATATATTATTGATTCTGATGTTAAATCTCATTTTGCTTGCTTGCTGCTGCTGTTGTTGCTTGTTGACTAAATTTACTTAAAATTCGCTGAATTTACTTTCGGGTCACGTTGAAGTCATTTGCCATAGCAACGTGATCTTTTGATGCTACATAATTGAAGTTCATAAGTAGCTCACATAACTAAAGCATAACAAATGAAATCGCAAAATAGAAACGCTTTACAATATCATGTAGAACATTCATTAAAATCATTAATTCGAGGTAAAATAAAAATATTTTCAATGTTAATCTGTATATTTCGTTAAAAAATAGCAAGATCTTCCCATTATTTAATAGTGTAAAGTTTTGATTCAAAACTTAGAGTTTCAGTAAAGATATTAAAATATTAAATTCAATTTAACAATTTTGAACTTTGTAGTAAGATTCATTATAAATGAAATTATTAACAATGTTCATTATTATCAAGCAGTAATATCTGATTTAGTTGCCTTGCAAATGATATTTCTACATATTCAGTAACACCTGGTGGAACTATATATAACAAAGCTTGTGATATTATTAGAACTCAACATTTATTTATTACGTTAAAACATTACTTCTTATATATAATGCACTCTATAATATCCCGATTCCATCATGTATAGAATTGAGTCTATGTTATTAAATACTAATTACTTCGTCTTATTTAGTTGTTTTATAAAGATTCCAAAAGTATTTGAAGCTTACAGTCAGCCTCAAAATCACTTCCAAGTAGCTGTATTACAGGAGCCTATTTTATAATTTTTCTTCAATTAAATTGGTTAATACCATTCTATTTACAACAAGCAGTAGAGTTTCATTCTAACTTTTCCACCTATTTCTCCAGTCACAAGCGAATACCGAAAGACGGTTTGCAAGGAAACCCATGAAATGCTTAATTATTATAGTTAAAGCAAAAATTAAATGGAGTTAGCAGATTTAAACTGTTCAGAATTCATTAAAAAATATTTGTATAAATTAATAAATTCACGTTTTTGGTCAATATAATTTCTTGGCGTTAGAATCATAAGTTTCAAATATAACAATATAATTTTGAGTTATTTGAATCGATACATTTGTGGTTATAAACCAGGGTAGTACTGTACCTAAATAATGACAAAATATCACACACAGTTCCCTCCTACAATATATTTATAATAACAATATATAATATATATATATATATATATATACACATAGCAGTTTATTTATTTTTCATTGAATTTAAAAAAAAAAAAAAAATGAACTTGGAACTTGTCACAGACTTTAAGTATATTTCCAAGATAAGAATTTGGTTCGTAAATACTGCAGTCAAATCAATTTAAAATTCCATACAGTAGTAAGTGGGAATTTTGTAGTTATAATGGAAGAATTTCAATATTTAAAATTTTACTGAAAGAATTGAAGTAGAAGTACTGACATTAATTTGTCTGAAATTGCATCGTTTAGATACAAATAGAATTTTAGAAACTCCAAACTTTTGGCTACTTCCAGATGAAAATTTAATGAATTTGATTGTACAGCATCTATATAGTATTTTTTACACTTGTAAATTGTTATATATTGGATACTCACGTTTGTTTACTCTTACTTACGTGCTGTGCTGGAAACTTAATACGTAACGTTAAACTTTCATTTTGTTAAACTTTTCTCAACCCACTTTAATGTATGACAAAACTTTTACCGTCACACTGTTTATAAATAGAGATCATAATAGTGTAATTAAAAAAAGGTCACTTCGAACCTTTAGTCCTGGATTCAAGACCTGGTTTTATTTCATCTCATTACATGATACATAAAATACATGAACCTGGATTTTATGAAGCCCCTTGCGACATATGCAACATTTGCGACTTAAATGCTCTACTGGTGGCATACATTCCAGGAGACAATGGTCGCAGACGGAAGCGTCATATAGCTGTATACGAATACGACATAACTTTTATGTTTATTTAACTGTTGTATTATATTCTATGATATTGGTACCGTCCTTACTTAAATTAAAATTGCATTTCATTAATTAATTACAATAACAAAATTAATCAGTTTAATACTTGTTTAATATTACTTTTAATTTCTTTTTTTTTGCTTCATATACCTGAACACAATAAAATTGTGGGATTGGTTCTGGTTCATCTTGAAATTGGTTTAGCGTTGTTTAAGATTTTGTGGGACCTTTTCAAATCGAGGTGACCATGGCCAAGCAATATATCCTAAAATATGTTTAGTCGTGACTGAGAGAACCATGGAAACCTCAGTCAGTGAAGTGCCAGACGATAATACTCATTTTTTAAACTTATTTGAGAGAAAATTTGATTTTTTGATTTTCAAATTTTATTGAAAAATGCCAGTAAAAAGAAAACACAAGACACTTTACTTTGTAACTTCCCTATAAACAGCACTTGACAAGAAATCAAAATACTCGTCAATGTCAAGTGATTCTGGCTGTCTCATTGATTCTAAAACATGTCACATGCCATACAAACAACATTCATTTGACAAGAAGGGTGTTTCTATTAGTGTTTCCAAGGATAAAAATGAAATCTGAAAATCCATTTTGGTCCTTCACAAAGTAAAATCTCAGCTTTTGAGAGAGAAGCGGAAGAATTTAGGTGGCTAAAACGTATATAAGAAAAAATTGACAGCAAATTAATAGATTGGCTGGTCAGAGCTAGAGGTAATGCCACGTGACTGGTCCTTGCTAGCAGCTCACCCTCCTCCCGCGAGGCTTCTGTCCATCATCAGGTAATTCAGGGGGACAGGGATCCCCCCCCTCATTTTTTTATTTAACATGGGTGGTATAGGCATTTCATTCACCCTATTTTTTTTTAAATAAACATATTGGCTGCCTCTATTTTTTTTTCTTTCTGCCCGTTATCCAAATTGAAGGGAGTAGAAGCAGCCCATGGTGGTGTCTAGAGACCGCAGAGACTCTACTTTTAGGTGCAGAGTTAAGGATGAGGAGCAAACTAAGAAATTCAAGAGCGGTTCTTTCCTTACTTGAAAGGAAAAGAGAAGAAACTAGTGAGTGAGAAATAAGAAGAGAGAAGAGATAGAGAGAAAGCGCGCGAGAGAGAGTAGAGAGAGAGAGCTTGCTAGGGGAAAGAGGAGTAGGGGAGCTCATAGGTCCTAGGAGGGGCCATGGATCGATCCCGAACTCCCACCCGGCAGCCTGCTGCCTTGCTTGCCTTGGCTGCTGCCTTGCCGCCGTTTGCCGCTACTATACTGTGCTACCGTCCGCCATTCGCGTCACGCCGCGGCGTCGCGGTACTGCGGGCGGTAGGGCGGGCAGGCGGTGGGATGGTGGCGGGATGGCGCGTGGGTGTCAGAGGGAAGGGCTTGCCCGGCGGGCGGCCAATCACCTGTCGGGTTGAGGAGCGCCACCGCCGCCTTGCTACCATATAAAAGTTTCCGCGATAACTAAGCAATGACTCCTCCCCAGCGATTCGAATGCTGTGGAGATCTCTCGCATACCATCCCAGTGTACATCACCTTAAGCCTTAGTAAGAAGCAGTCAGCAGCCAAGCGAGCGAGAGGGTGAGAGAAAGAGAAAGATAGAGAGCGAGAAAGAAATCATATCAGCTGAACATTATATATCTCACCGGGTGATATCTATGAATTATAACTGACCAACCCAAACGTTTAGCTTTGTACATTAATTAATAATCATAGCTCAACACGTAATAATAATTAAAGGGTTTATACAAATCAACTGTATCTATCAGCTGCTACTTTATCAACACAGAAGTACTTCTGATTGAATACGGTAAGTCCATATTATTTTATTATTGTGCTTGTAATTAAGGTGATAAAGTGTGTGTGTGATATAGTGCATGCATATCAGAGAGGGTCTGGAGCACGTGAGCGTGCACATCGTCCCCACGTGGCTAGCTAGGCTCCGTAGCGGCGGCGGCAAGAGCTCCGTGCCACTGGCGGGGACCCACCGTCAACCGCGTGCTCTCTCCTCTCTCCTTATATCTCCCTCTCTTGCTTTCTTTTTCGCTCCCTCACTGCTCGTAATTATCATAACGTTACCTTTTTCTCTCATCTTACTCGATTATAGTATACTAACAATAATAATAATTTATGTTTAAAAATTGATGCACTGTTTTGAAATATAAATTATAGCAAAATTAATTTAAATGCTTTTTATAAATTTCATATATAAAAAAATATGTATCATAAAACAATTAAGTGTCATCATTTTTAAAAATAAAATATTCAACTCATACAAACACAAAAGGACATGTGACAACGATGGCGTATTACATTATCATCACATGCAGTTATAGATGCATAAATATATTTATAATATTTTACTATTATGTATAGTTCTTTTAAATAAGTTTATGGCTCAGACACATGTTCGATTTGTATTTGTATATATAAAAAAATATATATAGCATGCGTGGTGAGGGGTAAACTGTATAGAAATCAGCAGAGCACAGTAACCTCTTACTTTCTCCTCCCTTTCTGTTAAATTAATTAACAGATAGCGTTCTTGTTAGGTTTTTAATTAATAGCGTTTACATTAGAATTTTATCTTACCTAAAGAATTAAAAAAGCTCGTTAATTTAAAATTCAGTTTATAATTTTATGTTGCTTTTTTTATCGTTTTATCGTATATTTATATAATATATAAAAATAAAAGGGGTGAAAGAGACTCTAAGGAATAATATATCTCCTTCTTTGTATTTTGTAAACATTACAGAAAAAACTTTTCTCTCACCACAACACTGGTGGCCTCCTATGCAGTCTATACAATCTAAAGACTGAGAGACGTTGTAGGGCATATTTATTTTGAAAAGGATATAAATAGCTAACCCCGTGCGGAAGAGAGAACGAGCAAGCAAACGAGCTAACGACGAAGAGTAAACCAACGAGTGAGAGAACATGTATGCATGCATGCATGCAGCTTATAATGCGGGTGAGGGAACAAGAAGTATAACACTAGTAACAATGGGGTACGTGCCACCAATACAGCCGCCCCCGCGTCTTTACCTTACATTCACTCGGTTGCTGTGCATATTTATTTAACACTTCAATAAACAAATATTCTGCTAAAAACTTAGAAATTGGGTGAATCATATTAAATATAAAATACATGTGAGTTTAAGTAGACCAGATTTCCAAAAGTATATATATAATTAAAGTAAGTTTTTCAATTTACGGAACTTTGGCGGTATTTTATAATTATTTTAAAATAATCATCCTTGGCGACTGGCGTAATACATATAAGAGAAGAGTCAGAGAATTTGAAGGTCGACCCGGGTGGTCTAATGGTATAATTAAGGCGCAAGTCCGCGATTGACTTGAGATGTGGGTTCGAGTCCCACCTCGGCTAGACTTTTAAATTTTCTGACAATTTTCTTTCTTACCTTGGCGGGTAAACACGATTGGGTTTAAAATAATTATATATAAATATATATAATGTAATAATAATATACGTATATAATATATATATATATATATATATATATATATAAATGATTGAATATACGTAAGTTTTAACAACTTACACAATATTTGGCGGTGATTTTATTAAAATTTAAACCCAACCGTGTTTACCCGCCAAGGTAAGAAAGAAAATTGTCAGAGAAATTAAAAGTTTTCGCCGAGGTGATGGGACTCGAACCCACATCTCAAGTCAATCGCGCTGCGCCTTATACTATTATAGACCACTGGGCTCGACCTTCAAATCTCTGACTCTTCTCTCTCTCTTATATTGTTTATTATATATATTTATTATAATGTATTGATAAAACTTGCATAAATTTTTATCATTGAAGTATCCATTAAATTCCGACATAGAAATCAGTCAATATTCAATTTACTTGCATAAAATATATTAGTTAATGCATGCAATTTTCTTGCAAGAAAATGTTAAAGTGACTTAACGATTGCCCTCAGTTACTACGCGAGTCAAAGGAAATTTCTGTCAGAAGGAGTCGAATGAAATAAATTTTAAAATTTCGAAAAGTATCTCAAACTTAATCGCTTATGGTTTGAGTATTAAGGGGGCGGTTTCCTCATAATAGCTCCTTTTTTGGTTCCCGTCCATAAGGCCAACGTTAAACTTCTACCTCAGTTTTCTCAAAACTGATCAGACAGGTCTACTTCAAAATTTGCATGCCACCTATTAATGGCGAGTTCTAAGTTCTCTGCAAGCTTTGTTCAATTCAAGGGGGCCGATTCCGAGATCTCAATTAACTGAGGTCAATCCTTAAATACAACATTTTTTTTTTAAACTTTAAAGAACACTTTTTACGTATTTCTTGACACTCTTTGCCAGTAATTTTCTTACCAAAAAATTTTACAAGCCGGGTGCAATGGGAGAAAAAACAAAACTCAATACCACTAATACTAGCTTCAAACTCTGACAGTGATTTCACAAAAAGTTGGGATCGTAAACATGCCCATGTGTGCATTATGTCCATGGAAGTAGCTCTTGTGGCCTATCGACTGTCTCTTAAAGCTGAATTACATATTTCAATTGTTTTAAACATCGAATACAAATTTACCTTGCAAAATTTTTTATCTCCTCCTACAACTTGTAAAATGTTTTCTGTAAAAAAATATTCTCCAAGAAATTTAGAGCATGTCATGGCCTAAAAAATCATGTTTGCAAATTTTGTTGTATTTATGTCAATCGCAAGAAAGCATTTGTTATAAAAAAAAAAGAACATAATTTTATGTTAAGCAATTATTGTATCTAGTTACAATGGCCTTAGAGTTTTCAGGCTGGTCAGAACTGTCAGAAGAGGATTTTGTTCACAATTTTCTGACACAAACCTACTAGCAAGTCCAGGAGCTTCCTAAAGGGTGGCTGAAACAGCTAGCGGTCACAAAAAGTCACTTGTTGGCCAAGATTTGTCGGTGAAAGGTTTGGGAGAGTGAGCGAAAGAAATAAGTGATAACGTATCTTAAAATATTCATTTTAAAAGCATTATTTAGTTTGCGTTACAGCACCAAAAGGCGTTGTAGTTTGAACAGTAATGATTTGTTCTTCTTTTTTTTTGTACTGTATATATATGTACACGTGTATGATGTACACGTACAGTACATGTAGAGTTTTTAACAACACCGGTGCCGCGAGCAGGCAGATCACCACAACAAAAAGCCACAGTTCAGCTTAAATTGGTTGCTATGCTGCTGGAACAAAATTGTGCAGTCTTGTTAAAAAAAAACACAACAACACAATATTTATGAAAAATAATGAAAGAGCGTTTACGATTACTATATTTTCAATACTAACGAGACACTATGTAGTCAAAATATTGAGTCATAAATAAGCTTTCGAACTATTTGTTTGTTGACTTGTTTTAATTGATTTTCTACTAAAGGCTTACTAATTTACTACCTATATGTAACATATAGGTAGTAAATAAGTAGGCCTAAATATGTAAGATGTCACCACATAGTAAGACATAGTTTTTTTATAGGTGTAAGTCACGCAAAGAATTGCAATTTTCTTCCGCATGTCTTGTGTAAGTTACACAAAATTAATGCTTAAATGGATATACTTGAATACCTATCAACAGTTTAAAAAGATAATTTTTTTGACTTTATAAAATTATTACATGACTGAATAACTGGTATTTGCTTTTTATTTCCAAGTTCATACGTACATGTTTATATAATTATATTAAAATGCATTCTTATGTACAAAATCAATTTAATTTCTGCACTCATGCAATAAGTAAATATATTATTATAAAAATATTAGATATATGACATGTATTCAAAATATTTGTGGAATGAAAATTTATTTTCGAAGTACAGCGAATAAGTAACAAACAAGTAATGAAAAGCAATGACTTTTTGTAATCAAATTATTCACCACATTATCTACTAGTGATGTGCTGCAGGAAATATAAATAAAAAACTTTTATCGTTTGTATTATGCCATTTAAAATAACAAAAACAACATCAATGGAATTCATTGAATTTTTCAATTAATTTTGACAAAGCTCTAGTATTTATAAGTAAGATTAACATATTTTAACAGAGAGTAATAATAACTGGAGAACAAAGGCTTTAATCCATGAAAACAAAAATATAATTATATTGTATATAGGTTTGCTTTCTGGTTAACCAATGTTTGAAATGCGTTTTAATGCCAACATGACTTTTGAACTTTACTGTTCTACTTATCTATACAGCTGCTGTGCTCTTTTTAAAATATTCGTATTGCTTCAGTATTACATTAATTGAATTGACCATACTTCATGTATTGAAAAACCGTACTTTGGGCTATGACCTTCATTTCTGCATGAGTATATATATATATATATATATATATATATATATATATATATATATATATATATATATATATATATATATATATATATATACATATATATATATATATTTATTTATTTATATATATATATTTTTTGCTTGAATGAGAGGTATTTTTGAAATGTTTTTATGACATGTGATATTTTAAGCTAAATATTCATGTTATTAACATTTGCTACATGCATGCTAGTAAGAACGTTGTCAGCTCGCACACAGTATCACTGCAACGGTATTTGATATTCAACGAAGCAATTCAAACTAGTCAAGAATGGTTCAAATAAATCGTAAACTTATCTCCAATATACGAGTCACCAGATAACTGCATGTGAGATCCCAATTAGATGTCATAAAACAACACGAGCTTGTTGCTGGCGAAATGTTATTAATATCGTTATAACAACATATAACTATAATAATTTTATAGTTTTAAAGATCAAACAGTTTAATGGTTTCAATCTTCTGTAATAGCTTTGATGTTAATAATGGAGTACCGACCTCAAAAATTTTTATTGCAGAAATCGATAGAGGGTGCAAAAATATGCTACAATATGCTACTCTGAATTTTTTCAGATTTTTCTGAGACCTGGAACTATTTTTAAAAAATTATTGAAAGTCCGTTTTGTGACGTCACGGGCGTTAATGTCCTATCCTTTTCTTAAGGAGAGGCGTCTCGTGACGTCATCAAAATGGACTTTCAATCATTTTTTAAAAATAGTTCTCGGTCTCAGAAAAATCTGACAAAATTCAGAGTAGCATATTTTTGCACCCTCTATCCATTTCTGTAATAAAAAAAATTTGAGGTCGGTACTCCATTATATTATTTGTATAGTTATACATAATCATCTCTATCGAAATATCAACATTTAAATGATGATGAAATTAAATACGCTAAAAGATGAAAATTAGTGATCAATAACTTGAAATACTTTTCATTGGTTTATTACCGTCACCCTATCACCCCCGCGATATAGAAGGCGTTGTTTTTTTAAGTAGCATTTTTGATACTATGCAGCAGGTAAGAAAAATACTTCTTAAAAAAACCCTTCTTAAATCGCTCCTTACGCTTGCTGTATCGCTCTCAAGAAATTCTCAATCGCATTTTACTTTTAAGATACGAATGATGTTCACACAACTAAACCTATGATATAATAAAGGACTTGTTCATCTCGAGACTTTGTCAATTGCTCCTTCTTACAATCTTTAGTATGTTTTAACTCACGTTATCGATTAAATCCACATGATAAGGTTTGGTTACTCCCCTCTCCAAAAATAAGTGTTACAGGAAACTCCTAAATCTGTACCATTCCATTCACTTCAACTCGTAATCAACTTTGAGTAGAAAAGGCAGAGGGGCATTTTTCCCCGATATTATGCATAATAGAGTATTGACCTCAAAATTTTTTATTGCAGAAATGGATAGAGCGTGCAAAGTTGTGCTACCCTGATTTTTTTCAGATTTTTTAGAGCCCGGGAACTATTTTTAAAAAATTATTGAAAGTTCTTTTTGTGACGTCACGAGACGCCGCTCCTTAAGAAAAAGATAGGACTTACCGCCGCGTGACATCACAAAAAGAACTTTCAATAATTTTTTAAAAATAGTTCCCGGGCTCTAAAAAATCTGAAAAAAACCAGGGTAGCACAACTTTGCACGCTCTATCCATTTCTGCAATAAAAAATTTTGAGGTCAATACTCTATTGCGGAGAGGAGCATAACCAAACCTTTTGCGTTGAAACAAGTCCTTTATGACAATTGATTAATATTTTCATCATGAAGACCGTCTTTGAATTTGTATATTAAGTAAAAACTATTTTTTTTAAATAAACCACTTTAATATGATCTTTGAATAAAAGTACATTTGTTTGTAATTAAGTCATTTGCATGTATATTTATTAATTTTGCATTTTTCGTTCACTTTATATACGAATAAGATTAGATGTGCTACATTTGCAAAATGAAATAGAGTAGCAATAAAAAATGTATATGGTCAATAGAATGAATACCAGTGCTTTTACCTTTTCATGTAAATTAAATTTAATAAAAAGATAAAATTGTTACAATTCCTGGAACTTCAGAGCGCTTTTTTATACGTACTCTCCCCTCTCCCCTTTCTCTCTCTCTCTTTCTCGCGCAGAAAAATAAAGAATATATACATATTTATAACCATGATGAATGAATGTTTTCTTCCCGTTGTAGGAAATATCACAAATATCTTTTCATTCATAAAAGTGAGAGCGTGGCTTCACACGTGTAGACGACGTCAGCCCTTACAGCTTGTGTGTCGTTCTTTCCACTCTTCATTACTATATACGAACTGTTCGAGCTGTTTATAGATATCTATACGGATAACTATGAGGCAGCAAAATGTTCAAAAGAATATTTATTTTTTTAAATTGGTTAAATTTATTCAACTATTATGTATATATATAAAATATATATATATAATATAAATTGTAAAGAAATGTTTTACATTTTTTAAACTGATTTCTTCCATGAATTCATTAAATAATTAAATATTATTTGTTGACAGATATAATTATCCACTTAAAACTAAAATTTGACTTGGTGTCATACAGTCAATACGTGATTTCTAGGACAAAACATTTTTTATTATTATTAATATAATATTACAGAAAAGTGCCAGATATACGGGAAGGGGAGCAATGGGGGGAGTGGAGAAAGGTACCTCCACCGTTTCACTTGAAACGAACTGCCTTCTTGGAACCCTTTAAAGTCTTTGGACACTTTAAGAGAAATCAAGAGTTTTTTTTCTTTTATTCCGATAGTTGTGTCAAGTGTAGATAATCCTGCTGCTGAAAGTTTCGAAAAAGTTAGAATTGCCTCCTGTGTTTTATCATTATCTTGTTATTATGGTGTTCAATAGGGGAACTGTATGCAAATCCATTTATAAACGAATCTATGACTTTTTCAAGCGTTCATATATAAAAAATTAATAGTTGTTCACATATAAAATGAAGTATGGGTCGATAGTGAGTGATTGATGGATAGTCGAGTGAGGGCTAGCTACCTGCATGCTCTTGCTGTCCGCCAAATCAGGCCACACTACTAGCAGGCAGGCGGCAGAGGGGAGAGCGCGTTTGGTAAGTACTCGATCGGGAATACTGCCTGCAGAACCGCACTTTCCAGATGGGCAAGCAGGCTAGCGATCACTCTCCTCCCTACGTATCCCTCCCTTGCTTGCTTCCTCCCTACCTCACACCACACTTACACCAAACACAGAAAAGTAGAGACAGAGGAAAAAAAATCAATGGTTGTATGATTGAATATTTATTACATTTACATTTTTATCAATTTTAAAATCATTAATAAATTTTCTATTTTAAAAGCATTAAAAATGATTTATATAAAACCATGCCTCTTGTTTAATGTTTTGTTATTGTTGTTTTTTTCCGTTCAACGTAGCAAGAAAAATAAATTGAAAGAAAAATAATAAATTTTCCTTATCTTTTGTATTGCTAGTGAATTATTTTGCTGGATGATACTTTATTTGCAAAATAAAATTATTTAAGAAATAGCAAGTAAAATAAATTTGCACCCAAGATTTGTTTAACAAATCTTGTTTGCACCTATTCAACCATTCAACATTTTTACAGTAAGACTCACACTATATTAAGTAGAATTGTCAATTCGATTTAGTAATATTTTTTCCAGTTAAAAATATATACATAGAAATAATTAGGAACGTTAGTTCATATAAATATTATCGATGAAATAACAAAAATTTACCCACTCAGCATTGAAAAATCGAAGGATATTGATAAAAGACAAATCAAAACTGCAAGGCCTTGTCTGGATACACAAAAGATGATACTTGTGACATGACAAATAATTTTTGTGTTGCTATCTCTTATAAATAATATAAAACTCTCATTGCAAATTGCTTACTATTAGTAGTTTTGTATGTATCAGTCTCATTGGGATCTGTATACATAGAATCTGTATCTGTATTTTTTATTTATATTTTTCATTTTTTCCCCCTTCTTTCTGAATAAAACTGTGAAATTTAAAATGTTCTTTGTTGTTTTTTAAGCATAATTATGCCTTATAAATTTTTACTGTTATTTTCCACTGATTTTATTTTAATTTTTTAATGTTTCTCAAGTATAATATAATAAATAACAAAATTTTAACTTCATTAGATAATTTTCACTTCTCTTTGTTTACGGTAGCGGTAGACGGCAATTGCGTCATGTAATTAGTAATTTAATATATTTTTGTTATATTTCCTAGACTCTGAAAAGTATATAAAAAATAAATAACATGGTAAACTAACATTTTTTATGCTTTATTCATCGCAATATTATTTCTCGTAGGAATGGTGAAGTGATTGCACATATCTCTAAAAGCTTTGCTCTAAAATTTTAATACATTATATCGAAGTGACTCGTCTAGACGTTGAGTCTGCATAAATAAGGGGAATGAAATGAAATATCCAGATCTTTTTTTTTTTTTTTCTTTTTTTTTTTTTTTTTTTTTTTTTGCTTTCTGCTGTACCCACCTGAAGAAGCACATCATGAGAGAGAGTATCGAGGTTAACCACAAAATAGTGTTCTAAGCTTCGGTGCAGCTCGCTTGTACCTCTAGTTTTTTTACGATCAAGTGATATAAACTGAGAAGGAAAGGTGTTAGCCCCTTAGCTGCTATGTTTTGTCTCTCTTTCTGTAGCTCTCTTTCTTCAATGATGTGGTCGTTAACTTTAAGTCTGCCGACATAGCCATCTAGAAAACCAACCAACTGTACGCTTGAAAACACCACTTTGTTGCGTCTGAAAATGAATTGTCCGCTGTAAAAGTAAATTTGAAGGTATAAATAGAATTACTTCCTTTCTTAATGTTCTCACTTTCTAGGTCATACGTAGGAAAGCAAATTTTAATTTGTCGTAACAATAAAGTTGGTTACATTTTCATTTATTTGTTTGCATGCTTCAGAAGCAGTAATTATTTACTAATGATGTTGACTGTGATTCATAAAAGAAGATATAATTACACAATAGCTTATGTAATCAAATAATAAGAGGAATTGAAAAAAACTACTTATCTATGCATGTTAAATAAATTCCATGTGTATTTTTGTACCTCAAAATATATTATATAGGGCAAGTATGTGTAGGTGAACAGATATAAACAAATATCACCCTGATGCGGAAGATTCAATAACATAATGTGTTAATATCAAAATATACAGCACCTCTAAAAATATACTAGAAGGAAAGTGTACATTTTCTTTGGTATTGTACAACAAATTGTATAATTATAATTATGTGTTTTAACTGACTCGTTAGTCAAAATGTGGGTCAGAACACTTATTACAGCATATAGTATACATCGCTACTTGTTTGTTGTCTTTATTCGTCATATTTTGTTCATGTAATATATTATTCATGCACCGTTGGCTGAATGTTTTAATCTCATTGAGATTAAAGCTTGAGTAGAAGGATAATTTGACCATTTATAGCAAAAATAAATTAAACAATTTTAACAAAATAGTATAAAATAATTATACAATGTATGCACTGTATATTATAATTGTTTTACTGGGTTAATAACTTCAGAGATTTGAGAAAAAAAATATGATGCTTAACTGCTTATAATGGGCGCGATTCACGAAGCAGTTAGCCAGAAGATTTCCTAACCAAGTTTAGCTTATAAACCACGTTTAACTTAATCAACACTCTTGTCTATAGTTGTTAATGCAAATAATACCGAGTAGAGTTTTTTTTTAAGGTAAAATGTTCACTTCTTGTTTGTATAATATCTTCAAGTGTGCCATGTTCAAAGAAACCTTCCTCTCTCTTAATACAGAATACAATGAAAATAATAATAAATCTAACGCCTTCAGTATATGAGAAAGAATGCTAAAAGTAGCTGTAAAAGTAAAATAAAACGTGATTCAAAATTGATAAAATTATAGGTGGTTTATTTATAGATCTGATATTAGTAGTTAATTATTAAAATACATGTATGTGTAATAATAAAACAACAAAGTGGTAAATATATTTTTTAGATAAAATCTTGCAGTATAATATAAAATGCATAAAATGATATTATTAATAAATAAAAATATGCTAAATGAAGTTGATATGATATGAAATTTATTGATATGTTGGTATTTGTTTCTTTGACGATTAATTAATATGTTTTTTCTATTAATATAGAACACATTTTTCTTCCACTGTCTATTATTATGATATATATGCATAAATATCATTAACATGCATATTAGCAAGGAAACAATTGTGTACAATCGCGCGCATTAGTATGTTATGATAAAGATACGATAAGTTTATTATAACAAAAAGGCACTTGAGTTTTGAAACGGGACATTGATGACACTTGATAATTCATTTTACACTCAATTAATTATAGGTAAATACAGTGTATGATCACAACCAAGGGTTATTTATAAAAGTTATGACAAGTTGGTAAGGTACTTTATAAAATTTGGTAGAATGGGTCCTTGATAATGGTCGCCTAATTTTTTGTCTTCCATGCAAATGGAACCTTCATTTGTACCATATATGAAGGTTGTGCATGGGCTTAAAATGCATGCCGTTTAACATTGGTCAAATACTATGAGACACAAATTGGTGTACAGCAATTACACAGCTTGGTTATATAGTTGTAAATAAATGAGTGCATAAATAGTTGAATACTCTCTAGACGAATTACAGTAAAGTTATTACTATAATTTTGCATTTTGCATTGAAATTCTCTCAAGTAATGTAAATAATGTGTATTATAATATTTTACAAATTAAAATTAATATAAAAAAATATGAAAGAATGCGTTATGTGGAATGTCTTATTGATGAATTTATCATGCGTACAATATTAACTAGTGGAATGTAAAATATTCCACAGTGAGATATGTTTCCATTTAATATTGCAAAATAAATATATTTTATTTTGCGATGTAAAGCAAGTACAAATTTGATGTATGCAAACACGACAAAAACAGCAAAAGCATTTCAATATGGGTTTCAGCTTGCTTCTGACTCGGTTAGTTCATCCGTTCTCTCGTTTGAACTCATGTTGTTATATATAGTGGTGCGTCTGCTCGCTCGCTCTCTCTCTCTCTCTCTCTCTCTCTCTCTCTCTCTCTCTCTCTCTCTCTCTCTCTCTCTCTCTCTCTCTCTCTCTCTCTCTCTCTCTCTCTCTCTCTCTCTCTCTCTCTCTCTCTCCTCTTTTTCTTCATGATTTGAGTTGCATGTTCAGTGATTGTAAAAATAAACTCATGATAATAATAATAATAAAAAAAAATCCCCTGTATATTCAGATATTTTTGTATTATTCAAGTTTATAAAAAGAAACAAAATGTTGAGGTTTAATGTCGACGTTCCACTCAAACAAAGCATTAATATCTACACCTCTTGCTTTACAAATACGTCGCCTCAAAATACATTTCAACACTGCATTAAATTTTACGTTACATTTATATATTTTATATGAATGAGACATTAATTTTTATGCTCTTAGCTGGTGTTATTTATTTATTTATTTATTTATTTATTTATTTATTTATTTATTTATTTATTTATTTATTTATTTATTTATTTATTTATTTATTTATTTATTTATTTATTTATTATTTTAATTTAAAGTAGTTGCCTCAAAATTTAAAGCATGTTACGTGCAAAAATAAATGTAAACATTTTGACCTTAGTAGTTTTATTTAGTTAGGATGTACTTACAATTGCATCATCAAATTCTTTAAATCGCGTTTTACATTTTGAGGGTACGAATTATTTCTAAAATTAAGAACGTCTGTCTATAAAGCAAATATGTTGAGGTGCAGTTGACATATTATAACTTTGTGTATAATTATTTTTTCTATTAATGTATCAAATGGCATGCAATAAAATAGCGAAACTAGGTTCCCAGGAATAATGTACGTGTAAAATATGATCGTAATTATGTACTGTATATTTATCACGCTTGAAAATTTTCCTGAAAAACAGAAGACCAGAATGTATTATAACATCGATATATTGTTTGAACATTGATATTATGGCCATCTGTTGGTTCTGGAAATTTTCCAAGGATGACGATAGAATATAATAAGCTATTTAAATAAAGATGAATTTCAATAAAGTGAACTTGACGTCTTAATTTAACGGTTTGTTTTTCTCTCTTAATTTATAAAAACACCGAATAATAATAGAAGTGAAGTCATTAATATATATATTAATATATAGCCGAAATAAGGCTCACATCGGGTTTTGTTTTTTCTGACTTAACCACAACTAGATGTGGTTAATTTTGTTTGACCAAAAGCCGACGAGCTCTCTCTCAACGGGTTTTGGTTTTTATGATTTGACCAGAACTAGTTGTGATCAAATTTAAATGACCAAAAGCCAAAATATTTGTTCATTTCGGGTTTTGGTCAAAATGCAAAAACCACAACTAGGTTTGGTCACTTTTTTTGGACAATGTCCGAATTCGGCTTTGGGCGCTAATATATATATATATATATTATATTATAAGAATATTCGTACGTGCTTTATTTAATATAACAATCAACACTTAATTTATATCAAAGCTTGCTTTATTTTATGCCAAAATGTGTATCATAGTAAAATAATAGTTTTTAATAAGATGTTAAAAAAAATATTATAAATATAAAATAAACAAAATGTACAAACCTTTAAAAGTTTCCAATTGTAAAACATTTCATTATTAATATTATTATTATAGTTCAGCATTTTTATCACATTGCTTCATAATTCATAATTTTTAATTATTATTCAATAATACTTATACACAGTTTCAGAGCTTCTCACTTCAATACAACCATACTAAGGAATTAAACACCGCATTTGAAAGTATAATATATTATTATACTGATTTAAACTCCTTCAATTATTATTTTTGACAGTGGTTTTGGTGACACAATTCTGAGAAATAAACATTGCACATTACAAAGGTTATTCCATTTCCTTTCTATGATACAGTATAACGATAAGGACATTACTGAGTAGACTCTGATGCGTACCTTGAAATATGGTGTCTGGTTCAATAATTTGGTAGAGATGCAGCTCTAATATAATTAAACAAAGTATTCTACTCGCAATATGGTTTATAATGTCTGTCGCATGCAGCCTTTTTCATTGTTAAACACGGGACGACGTATTAAGTGTTTGATTTTGCCACCAGAGCAGAGAACGTAATGGCATTGTTGGCGCTAGTTAACCGTTTTAACTTCATAATTAACGGTCATTTTCCATAAATTAACATGTAAATCGACAACCGTCCCATGTTTTTCCTTTCACGCGACAGACATTACACAACAATACTTTGTTTACTAACAACGAGCAGAAAGAAGACTTTGTAAAATATGCATATTATACGGTTCGAAACTTTTAAAGGTATATATGTACTTATTTTATTAATTTTATAATTAATATTTTTTACATCTCATTATTATGTCACTGTTATATAGCCGTTATTGGATTATGATAAACGTATAATGAAATGACCAAAGCTAGTTTTGGTTAAGCATGTGAAAAAGTGACCAAAAGCCGAAATAAGGCTCACATCGGGTTTTGGTTTTTCTGATTTAACCACAACTAGATGTGGTTAATTTTGTTTGACCAAAAGCCGACGAGCTCTCTCTCAACGGGTTTTGGTTTGTATGATTTGACCAGAACTAGTTGTGATCAAATTTAAATGACCAAAAGCCGAAATATTTGTTCATTTCGGGTTTTGGTCAAAATGCAAAAACCACAACTAGGTTTGGTCACTTTTTTTGGACAATGTCCGAATTTGGCTTTGGGTGCTAACATATATATAAACTGTATTTGAATTTTTTGTAATTGAATAATTGAGGAACAAAAATTATATTAATTAAGTTATAATTGAACAACGTCTGTGGGGCAGCATTAATGCAATACATATATTATAGAGCAATCGAACTGTGAGTAGATTTGTTGTTTTCATTGTTCCCTTAGTTTAATCTAATATAAAGTTTGTTACGTGAAAATTTACGTGATCGAAATTACCTCTTAAACTTTAGAAGTTATCGATTTTAATGAATATTAGCTTGAAGTGCTTGAACAGCTTGAACCAAGTTCAATACAAAATTTATATATATTTTTTTCCAAGCCAAGAACATTTTATATTTTTTATATACGTGTTACCGTTCGATACTTTGACTGTTAATATTAATATTAATAATAATAATAATAAAAATATGGAATACAAACTTAACATACAGCATTCATGATGATCATGAAACGTATTTATTTCTTTAGTCCAAATCTAAGCAAGTATCACTGTATTGGAATAGAAATCAATACATGCTCCACATAGAGAACACAGTGACAAGTGCTCACATGCATGGTGGGGGCGTAAGGGGGGGGGGGGTCCCTTTGTCAATCCAAACAACACAGCCACATCTTTGGAAAGTAAAATTTGAAACAGATTTAGGCATTACAGCATTAATTGTGATAGTTATGATTGTGTATGGCTCCCTAAGTACCTTGTATGTCTCTCTATGTCCCTAAATGTAAAATCCTACTATTGTTATGTTCTTAGAATATTATATACGGTCCCACTGAAAGTTTTAGTATGAGAAGTTTATTAATTAGCTCCCCACATATGCAAAAGGCAAATTTGTGATTGAATGTATGAGTGTACAAACTTTTGAATTTTTTTATGATAAATTCTACCACTTGATTTTTGAACGAAAATAAAATTTCCAGATACACTTTTTATATATTGTTCAAGAAAATAGTAATGAAAATGTGGTTTGAAGGGCTTTCTACATTATTTATATATAGAGAAAAATTATTGTAATATTTGTCCTTACAGATGTTTTGAATTTAATAATAGTTTATGGATTTTATGCTAAAATAATGCAAGACTATACTTTTTTAAAGAGTGTATGTTATTATAAATATTTACTACAAATTTAGGATAAAAAGCATAGAAATAAAAAATTCCCGAGTATCAAATAGAAATTCATATTATGTTATCACAAAAAAAGTATTTTTATAAAAATTACAGAAAAGTTGTTTAAATATTACATAATGTTAGTAATGTTAAAATAACAATAATTCTTATCATGATAACAAAGCCAAAATTTTGTGACTTGCTTGTCTCTGTGCAAATTATAAATTATTATATGGCGAGGGGTATTTAGTACAGTAAAATTTGTGCTGAGAAGCCAACCACCTGTTATACTCAAGGAATTAGACTGATGAATGCAGCTTATAAAAGCTGGACAATGGAGTTAATAAAATTTAATGTATTTTTATTATGAAAAAATATGTTGTCATCATTATTAGAGGACGCTAATATAAGTAAAGTAGAACCTCTCTGAATTGACTTCCCCGATTTTAAGCTTATAAGTTCTATAAAGACATAATTATTCCAAGTTGAAAGTTAAATTTTATACATACAAACATTATAACTTAAAACAAAAGGGCAAAAGGGGTAAAAGAAAAGTGAAAAACACAATGGTTCAAACTAAATCACCGTTGTAAAAGGTGTGCTGTGAGGAAATGTATTCTACATTAATTATTATCGTCATTTGTAACGATTTTTTCAAACGTATTTGTAAGTATTTTTTTTTAAATCTTCAAAAAGAATATATATATAATATAAACACATTGAGAACTTTGTGTAAAGAATTTAATTAACTTCTAAAAAGGATAAGGTATTGGTCATTCCACTAGCAAAGTTGATGATAATTAAGCTCTCTTGCCTTAACACCTTTTTTTTTTTAAAAAAAACTCGTTCAAACTTCAAAACATGATGGTAACCATTTTTCCTTTGTAGGGAAAGTATCATTAGTGATAAAGATAAAACCCAACTCGTGATGCTGCTGTGTATTTTTTTTGTTATGTATTAATAAAATATACAGTGTAATAACTTTGTTAAATTCCAAATAGTCTTGTTTTTGTTTTCTTCTTTTCTTCTCTGATGTTACTTCAATATATTATGCAGATTTTGTTTTTCTAAACAAAAGTTTGTGACTGAAGTAAATTTCCCTTACTAAAAAGATTAAATATAGTTTTATTATAAAGGATTACTGTTTATAAATCAATTTTATTACAAGAAATAATTTAAAATTCCAGAGGTGAAAATAGACGGTAAACTAAATTACCCTAAAAAATCACTCTTATGCGTACATCGTATACAGTGTAAGAATACATAATGTTATTAGAGGACATAAAGGACCAAGAGATGGCGTTGACGTCTGAAAATTTTGCGCTTTGCATCGAGGATACGGCAATACCTATAGCATGGGGAGAATAAAAAAAAATATCAAATTTTTATGAAAGAAATATCACTTACGAAGTTGAAATATTTTTTTATATTTGCCTGAAAGTATTTGACAACTAATTATGGTGTTGTCATTTCTGTAAAATTATGCTGTGGCTGCTGACAGAGCATTTAAATGATTTTACAATGTTAATCATATACAGCAATCCTCGCCAGACGCACGTAGTTCCAGCAGTAGGTTCGCACTAACTTTATGACGCCAATACAGAACAACAATCATGTCCAATGACAAATGTCGTCTTTCATCTGCGTAGGTATAATTTACACTTTTCATATACACTATGTTTACATGACGGTGTTTTATACGTATTCGTTGATGACGGATATTGTTATTCTTATGAGGCGTCGTCAATGGATACGTATTAAACACCGTCATGTAAACGTAGTGATTGTATGCTAATTAATGTTTTATTAACATTTATTAAATGATGTGATTGAATTTAACGCTGCAGCGTTAAGTACTAAAAATACTGAAATGTCACACTCGGCATGATTTCAATATTTTTAATACTTAGTTTTTTGTATCTGTGTCTCATGGAACAGCTGTTTAAATCGATCTGCACTTTTATCGTTCAAGTTATGTTTGGTAAAATCGTAATATATGTTCGTATAAATGCACAATCGACATGACATGGTTTATATTCAAAGTTTGTATCAGAAAATAACCATGAAAGAAAACCAAACAAATTTACTCTCGAAACGGAAACGGCCACTAATTTGATTATAGCTGAGGCAATGTCATGTCACTGATGTCACTCACCATGAATTTGTCGCTTTCTTGATCGGTGATTTAATTTAAAGTGAGCCGTTTAGAGCCTCAGACTGAATATCGATTTTTTAAAATTAAATTAAGTGGCTTTATAATAAATATTTTAAATTTATTAAGTTCTATAATTATTGGAATTTTAGCAATAAAAAGTACTTAAATGCATGAAAAATTAATTTAAATATCTACATAAAGGTATATTGTGTCAATGCTGCTTCTACATCAAAATATGACCAACATTTTTAGTAAAAGCTTATTGCAGCCTATCTTACAACGTAGAACAGAGTCAACTGTTGGCAAAGATGGTTGTGTCAGGCGGAAATTAGATTTGACGAACTGCAGTAGAATTTGATAAATGGGACAAATCAAGAGTGATGACTGAAAGCGGGCAATTTATTGTTTTGTTATTATTATCCTCCAGGATCGAGAGTTCACTCCATAGTGGCCTCATCCTTTGCTCAATCGATGGACTTGGATATATGTTATATAGAAAGCTACGTATATTTCCAATACATTTATTAAATTTGGTAAATAACTTTCCATTAACTTTTTTTTTATATAGCTACGCAACTTTTTACCAAAACTTTTATTTTGGTGGTGGTTCATACATACATACATACTTTTTTTTTTTTCGAACTTCGTTTGGATGAAAATACGGACTTTATATCGAGAAAAAAGTAGAAAGGGATAGAAAGTGAAAGAGAAAGATAGATAGATACGGAGGGAGAAATTGATCTTATGTGCTTCATCATCATCTGTGCTCGTTAAGAGCGACGTTCCCGGAAAATAATCTGGAAACTTCAGCAAAAGCGGCGAGCCAGCGCGTGGGAGGCAAGCGAACGAGCGAGGTGAGCGTGGGGCTATGACTGACGAATAATTTCCGCGCCATCTAGTTCACCCGATATCTCCTGCCTGCTGCCTCTCCTCCCCCTCATGTGTCATCTACCCCCCTCCCCGTCTTCCTTCACTTGAGAACCCTACCTCCTTTCTTTACAGCCAACCCTCAAAGCTGGAAGGCACCAGCGGCTTTTCCAAGTAAAGAAAGAACACTTAGAACCTCAATCTCGCATCCTTTTGATAACTCGTAAAGTTTTTAATGTTTTTTTTTTTTTTTTTAGCTGCGTTGAAATATATATTATATCGATTAAAAACAGTTCTACGAATAAACTTTGCTTATGAAAAAAAATCTTATTGATATTTTTTATAATTAATATAACGAATGTTTTAATTAAAATGACTAAAATTTGATTAAATCATTGTGTATAGAGTAGCATCAAATCTGTTTGTAATTAGATAGAAGGATTATTCATCATAGCTCAAATTCATACTGCTGCTGACTATATGTTGTATAGACCTGCTTCCAGTTCAGCAGCTAAATAAAGGAACAGGATTTCTATGTACAATACCTTTTTTTATATAAAAAGAATTAAAATTAATTAGAATTGAAGTTTAGATAGATAAGCTGCAGAGAAAGGTTAGAGTGGAAGAAGGATAGGGAGGAAAGCTATAATATATAGGTTAATATAGCATAGAAGAGATGTGGTCACCGTCGTTGGTAAGCGGTTTTATGGTGCAAGGTGTAATGACGGAATAAATGGTGGTGGGTGGGGATAAGTGAGATTAGAGAAGAGAGAGAGAGAGAGAGAGAGAGAGAGAGAGAGAGAGAGATCGGGCGTGTTATTATATATTGAGCTGGCTCTTGTCTCTTTTGTAGACTCATGATATGTCCATAACCCTTTGGTTGCTACAGCAGATTGTGGCGCTCTCTGTTCGTGCAGGCGTAACTTGTAACGGTCGCGCCACAAATTCCAACCTTCTATTCCCGTGTATAGATAAAAAAAAATATATATATCACAGTGCATTTGAATTTTTGTTTTAATTAATGATCAAAAGCCTTTCCTGGCTGCACTAAAAGAGATGATACCGGTTGTGATAAGGCAATTAAAGCAGGAGTTACCATCTTATGTTTCACAAGATAATGGATATATTCTTCTTGTTTGTCGGTACGCGTTAATTAGGCGTAAAATGATGAATATCTTTAGATGGAAAGTGTTACAAGCTAGCGTAATGTAAGAAAAAGAGAACATTAACTTTCTTTTTAACAATTTCATTTTCTTCAGTTTTATATCTAATGAATTTATGGAAGAAAATCTTACAATTGTAGCATATTTTCTGCCACATTCTTTTCAATGTTTTAAGTTTTACTATAAATATAAAATTTATTTTTATTTTAAGGGAAACTAAATTTTTGTACTTATCTAGTGTAATAATTATGATGTAATAGTAATATAAACAAATATTGAGAAATGTTATTTGCTAATTAATTAGTGTATAATATGATTATTGATAGAAAATATATTTCCGTCTGAACAATAAATAAATAAATAAATAAAAAAAAATAAAAAAAAATAATGTATCATATAACAGAAAAGTGCTTCCAAAGATTCAGATCAATTCAGAAAATCAATTACTAAAACGATTTGCGCAACATTGAATTACGTGTTTCTATATAAGTTTTTATGTGGATGTAATACAGATCACATAAAGAAGAGAGTGGACTCTTATTTTATAGTGTTATCACGTTCTTAAAAGTTCATTAACACACCAGAAGAACTTTGAAATAAAATAAATTGATATATATATATATATATATATATATATATTAAAATGCAAGAGTATCCGTATGATACTTGCCATGTTTTTATATTATATGGTACAAAGCCATACCCCAGGTAGCATATATGGGCAAACATATTATATAAGTTTCATCATTGCTACCTGTAGAATTTTAGAGCTGACCGCTGTTGTCTACTATCAATTTTGAAGTCCATCACAATTAACTATCACATTTAATGTATTGAAACAAATGTTATTTAATACATTATATTATATAAATAATTTGAAAAAGTCTATTATATATACTTTGCTTTAAGTTTCAAAATACTCATATACAAATATATACCTATGGTGTATTTCATAATGTTAATGATTTTTGTTAATTTTCTTACTTACTAATATAATACTGTATAAATAGATTAAATACAACATATATTTACATATTTATATATATGTATAAAACGCGTATTAAGTTTGAAAGTGGAAAGAAAAAGAAAAAATATTTTATTTTAATTTATTCTAATTTCAATTTACTTTTCTGAGAAAAAGGGAATGTTGGGAAGTTTTAGTGTGGTGAGTTTCTCTCGTTTCCTCTTGCTCTCCATTACCCCTTCCTCTGAGACATCGCCATTTATCTCTGCAAACTTCCCTCTGCTGCCTACTGTCCTTGCCAAAGGCAGTAGTGAGAACATGCAAATGCGGCCATCACATAACACAGGCAGGCTGCAGGCAGCTGATGCTTGTCTACCGCACCGCCCACCCGCTATTACAAAACCTACTCTCAACTTGCCCTAACAATTCATGTGAAAAATTACAATCATGGCACCACAAACAATTAGCTGCAAGTCTCTTAAGTCCTTTGTTATTATTATTTTATTTAAATAATTGTTATTTTTTCAATGTTTTGAATAAAGTTTTCAATCGTGATGATTTCAAGCTTGAATTAATGACATTACACTTTCTAAAAAAATACTCATATCTTAAATTCATATGTATTGAAGGACAACATAAAATTTTTCATAATTTGGAAAATGGATTTTAGGACTCATTTCTTAAGTATCATATTTATGAATCTATGTCACATGTCTATATCATTGTGTTTTGTGTCATAATTATGGTTATTAAAATCAACAAATTGACCAGAACATTAATTAACTTTTAGATACTGACTCGTTTCCACCGTATATATATATATATATATATATATATATATATATATATATATATATATATATATATATATATATATATATATATATATATATACTTACTTTTTAGTATAATATATACACACAAAAGAAATCATAATATACATGTTTTCACATCTTGTATTAGTGTTTTTTTTTATAGCCTTTAAATGTTTCAATTTAATATTATGTGTAGAGTTACTAAAATTACTCTACACCTTTCATTGTATAAAAATTCTTTATGATAATTCTTATGAAATACGCTTAGTTGCTATTCGTCAACTTTACCCCCCCCCCCCCCCCCCCCCAATTTCATTAGAATTGAATGCCTTAACTATGGCGTAACTTCATGCTGCAATTTCTTACTCCAAATCGCTGCAGTATAGTAAAGTTAATAAAGTTACATTTGTTTTTCCGGTAAAGAAAAAAATCTCCTAGCTATAATGTTGTTATGTCATGAAAAAAAAAAATCTTGTTTACTATGTAATAAGATGCAAAAGGAAGGGCAGGGAGTTTAGTCTGATGAGGGAGGAAGGAAGGAAGGGAGGGATAATAGGAGGCAGAGAGAGAGAGAGAGAGAGAGAGAGAGAGAGAGAGAGAGAGAGAGAGAGAGAGAGAGAGAGAGAGAGAGAGAGAGAGAGAGAGAGAGAGAGAGAGAGAGAGAGAGAGAGAGAGAGAGAGAGAGAGAGAAGGAGGGAGGGAGGGAGGGAGGGAGGGGAGGGAGGGAGGGAGGGAGGGAGGGAGGGAGGGAGTAAAAGAGAGAGAGAATAGGTTTGCTTGTTCCGAATGGAGCTTGGGTGTTTGGCGGGTTGCCAGCTGGCAAGGGGACGCACCTCGCCGTTGCTCGCTTCTTCTCATTCTCCGAAGCAGCAGAGCAGCAGCCGGCAGCACGTCCGTATGGATGGAGGATCTGTGCCCACTACCACCGACTCCGGCTGGCTGGCTGGCTGGCAGCTACCCGCCGCTTTCCTTCGCTCACGTTCATTCAAGAACACAGTCGCGGTGTGCCGCAGCCTCTCTGCCGTCGTCTCGCTCCCACTCGCTTGCCCGTTCTCTCGTCATCGCCTTCTCCTTCTCGCACTGCTACTAGCTTGGTTAACAAAGTAAGCCCTTTGCAACTTCTAATGTTTGCCTAAAACCCTAAAACATCGCTTGCTTTACTTTACTATTATGCTTGCTTTTGTATCTGCGTGAAATCTAACATCTCTCAGCTGTTACATTATAAATTAGTATTATTATTATTATCATCGTTATTATTTTTTTTCACGATGTTTTGTACCCTTGTCTCTTGATTTTTTATCCACCAGCACTTTTTACTGCGGAGCTGAACATTAGCTTTGACGCCTTTGACTTCACCAACCTGTCAGTAATTTCAGCATAAAAGTTCATCGACTGACCCGGAAGTCATAAACCCTATATCGCTGCGAGGCGAGGGATACCGGACAATCTCTGAACCAAACAAAGGAAGAGAGAGAGAACTCAACAATATGGGTGGTAGTCCAGTCATATTGACACGATATCTAATGGAGGTGTCTTGTTAGTTTCTGCCCATGTAGACATATACTATGGTAGCCTACACACACAACGAATATGCTCGTAAAGTTATCACACTCCACCTAGAACATTTTATATGAGTCATGTTGACATGGACGCTGACAGGTGAGCTCCAGTTCCGTCAGTCTCCTTAAACTTTCCCCTCCTCACAGGAGTGACGCAATGGGGGTGCAAATCACGACCCCTTTGCCATTGACGCGCGCCAACAACCCTGATGAAAAGGTGAGAGATCCTATGGAATCAAATTAAGTCTCATATAGGTTTAGTTGGGAACCAAAGAAGTTAAGAAAATTCATGGCAAATTATTCAAAAAATAAAATTATGGTTACTAGTTAACATGTGTAGATATATTAATGCTTAATTTAATAATATTATGAAACTATAATATTTAGAATTAAAAAATAGATGATTTCTTAGAATAACGCATGCCATTAAAATAATTAAATATAAATTATTATAATTATATGTATATATATTTTTAATGTAAGATTAAATATCTTATATCCCTAAATATATACTAACGACAAATAAAAGGGAGGAAAATATAGCAATAATAATATTATTAATAACAAATAATATAGAGAAATTGTTGAAAATCGGGAGGAAAAAAAAGATCGTAATTATGTAATTTGAACTGCATATATTTGAAAATATATTTAAAACAACATAATATTATGAATTATATATTTTTTTTTATTAAAACTTGAAAAAAAAAATGCCTAAAGGTGATTTATTATATAGCAAATGCTGCCCACCCGCATTTTACTCCAGCAGGCTCTTTGCCTCTCACTTGTTCAAAGTTTTTATCAAAAAACGAACGTTTACGTCCAGGATTAATGAGTTTCCTATTGGATGCGAGCGAGCACGACGCTGTGACATATCATTAAAATAGAAGCAGCTCGACTCGAACTACAATAGAGCAGCTTTCAGTAAGCCTGCAGCAACAACTGCCACCGCCTCACCCGCACACCAGATAAAATAATTTTATAGTTTCTCGTGTTCTTCCTTACTATCTCCCCCCCCCTCTCTCCTCACTCTCTTTTGAATTTTAAGCTTGTAAAAATATTTCTAAAAATAATACTTAGCACGAGTTATTTATTTTAAATGCATGGTAGTTAAATTTTACAATCTCTGTAAGAACAGTTATCAATTGAATGCAATCTTATAGTGCTGTAAACCAATTCAAATTTTAGGTCATAACAGGCAATGTAGTAGAAATAGGCATTAATCAAGATATGCTGAATTATTTTTTCTTACTTTAAAGTGGCGTTCAACATAAATAAACTAAAATAGTTTTAGAATTATGAAATAAGGTCAGATTTTGGTAGGATAGATAGAGCCGCCTAAACATTTGTCATATAAAATATGTATATTTTATTTTATCCGGTTGATTGACGTTCGTGTGTTGGTGTGCTAACAGATTGATGCTTACACACATACACAGTTTTCTACTATATAATTTAAGACATTGAGCTGTATCTCTAAACCAGGAAATAATCGTAAAATTCATTTGTTACATTTTTTTAAAACTTGTTCTAAATTTGTTGTCGGTGAATTTCTTGCTTACAAGATGTGTTTAGTCTGTAATATATAGCGAAGTGAGCTAGTTAACGAGTGTATTGCGTAAGCAGGCAGCGTTCTGTGCTTTCGTTCAGATTAATTTTGTCACTTGCTATACATTGATTATTTCTATAAATAATTTATATTATGTACTAATAACTAATATGTACATATTATTATTTTTTATAATTTTTATATAATTTAGATTGAGATGGTATTTGATAATATATATACCAACTCTTTCAAATTTTGTACGAGAAATTTCTCTTTATTGACATTCGAGTTGCTGTTCAGCAGACTGAATCATTTCAGTTTATTGAGCAATTATTTTCCTGTTTGCGTTGTGCTGTAGTGTTACGAGGATATCAAAGCAAAATGCTCAACTTACAAACGTGCACTTTAATAAATAATTTATTAAAGTGCACGTTTGTAAATAAATACAATTAAATGGTGATGGCAATTACAACTTGAAATAATAACTTGGGAAAAAAAATTAAAAAAAAAAGAAGAAAGAAAAAGAAAACATTGTATATAGTTACAAATAGTCGGATGGTCGTGTGAGATTGATCCCTGATACTAACGGATTTGATGACATAGCGGTCTAAAAAACACATACGCGTACATCCAGGAAGTGATTAATGGATAGGATCATCCATTAATTGACGACCATCTTGACTGAGGTTTCCATTGTTCCCTTAGTCACAACCAGGCAAATTCTGAAATGGATTGTCAGGCTGCCTCTGTTTGGTAGGAACTTTCAAATCCTATAAGAAACGCTACGCCAGGTTTATTTGCGAAGAGCCTTTATTTATATATTTATTTATTACATTTCCCGATTGTTACATAAAATAGCTGTTGGCAGGTGATACTAACATAGTCCTATACAGAACAGAACGCAACGGGTGAGTTACGCATAGCATCCCTTTTAACAATTATTAATAAAAATAAAGGAAAACATAACAAAATGACTTGTAAGAAGAATATAAATAAAATATCACTTGCCTTGAAGTTTAAGTCTAGCTATTATTATAATGTCACATGCACTTTAATTTGGAATCAGAAGAATTTATTAATACCAATGTTCATGGCAGAAGACATTATGCAATTGTACGGTGAATCATAAATCATTTTAAAGTTTATGATTTGGGGGAAAAAAATGCACATTACAGAACTATATCATATTATATAACTATTGCTTAAATCTGAATTAATAATAAATAACCTTTTTTCGCAATAATTTCAATTTAGTTTTTATTACAAATGGGTATTGCTTTAAGTTGTGTATATATTTTATTTAAAAATTAAAAGTAAAAACAGCTTTACATAGCTTGGAATAGGTTTGACAGTGAGTGGCAGGATTACAAACGAAATTATTTTATGCCACAGGTAATCTGCTTTAAATACACTGGGTAAAGTAAGCTCTTAAAATAAAGTGTTGAATATATTTTTATATTATATACAGATAAAATAATTATTACTCTCAATTCTTAACTATATTATTTATAAAAAGATTATTTCAGTTTATAATAAAAGAAGACACGTTTAAATAAATTTTTCTGTTGGTATTGTTTTGCTGGTTGTATATATGTGACGTGGATTGTTGGTGACGCAACTAGCTCCACCACTGCAGGTGCATGGATTCGCCCAGATATCAAATCCTGCAGCCGCCAAGCGGGTGGTAGAGGCTCACGCTGCAACCCTTCACAACGAGCCTCCCGCAAAGAACGTCGAGCAAAAATCATTAAAGCATGCTTCTTATACCACTTTATTATACGTTGCGAAATATAAAATAATGATGAGATACTAACGATTCAAGAGCCTTCTTCACTCACTACTAACTGCACGTCATAAATAACTAAACTAAGTAAGTGCATAAATTAAATGAATAACCTACTTTTGATGCAGTATTAAGAACTGCTTATAAACTTTGTGTTATGATAAAATTTATTACAGTTTAACATATTCTTGAGATTTGTACTCATTTTTATTATTAATTAAATTACAATGTAATTATATCCTTTTATTTTATTTTAGACGAAGATCGCGTATCCATCTGTAAATTTTATTATGGATCTCTCCTATAAATATTCTCCACATACGAGAACAGATCCAGTCCCATCAACTGTGTCATTTCAGTCACGTTTGTTAATTAAGTAGACACGTGGAAACCCAAGGATTTCATCGATCCCAGCTGATATATTTCACTACTTAAGTGTCTATTAACAAGCAAGATTTGTCATTAACGTGTTCGGTACAGAAACTCAGCCGCGGATCCGAGGGGGGAGGGCTGCGGGGACTGCAGCCCCCCCCCCCAAATTTTGGATTTAACATGGGCAATATAGGCGTTTCCCCCACTCTATTTTTTTTTAACATTAGGCAGCCCCCCCTCTGAAATTTTGCAGTTGCAGCCCACCCCACCCCCCGAATTTTTTTTCTAGATCCGCACCTGTGAGTAACTTAACAGATATCCGTATGATTAAATGTAAAAAAAAAAAACTTACTGTTATGTAAAAAAAAAATATAATAAATAAAATCTGATATGTCATGTACATTACAAAAGTGATCGTGTAAAGTAAGAGAGAGAGAGAGAGAGAGAGAGAGAGAGAGAGAGAGAGAGAGAGAGAGAGAGGTATTTGGTGCAGCGAGTATATATATAGAATATGTTAACAAAAATCAACAAACGGAAACATTAACTCTAATATTACCAAGGCCTTTTTTTCTCATGCATTACCGGGGGGAAGGGAGGGGGTTAAACGACCCACTGGTTAATTAAATCCTTAAAAATACTAAATTTTGGTCATGTTTTTTTTTTCAGAAATACAATGCTCTCTGACTAACTAACGATTACTAATTTTTCAGATTTTTTGGAACAGTCTAAATACCCCTTTTTCTCTCTTCAAAGTTGTAGGTAGTTTCGACTCTCCTCCCTTGATACGTATTGTATATTATATAACTATATATATTGCTACGAAAAGAAATATTTGAACACGAAAAAAAAAAAAATAAAAAAGTTCTATCATAAAATGATAAAAAAATTTCAAAATGATAATGGACTTCAGAATTTTACATTTGCATCAAGAATGCATACAATAACAAACAAATGAAGATCGAAACATTAAGCTCTAACCAGTAACTAGATAATATCGTTGTATCTTAAAAGGTTGTCATTAAATAATACGTTCTGTTGAATGACTATATGGATAGGATTATCTAAATTATATTTACAAGAGAACAAGGGAGAAAATGTACTTAAAGTGCCTCGGTAGCATTAAGCTTATATAAAACTGGATGTATATATTTTATATTCATATTGTGACAAGAGGAGCATGACATTGAATCTTGCTGAACCTCTCATTTTGACGAGGAAAGAGAGGAAGACACCTGCTGGAAGCTCCATTTATTCGCACGACTTCTCTCTCTTTCCCTTCCTCATCCTTAGTAGATCCTCACTATATCACTACCTTCACCGTCAAGCTTGTACATGCAGATACATGGTGACGCTTTTGCATGAAGGATGAAGTTGAGACGTTATATGTATTTATTTTTCTTTACCCCGAAAAGAATCTTGGCCAACAGATAGCGTCGATAAAAATTCAATTTTTCAAAATTTATAATCAATCTTTTTATTGGCGTTGACTGAAAATAGTATGAATGGTCATTTCTCGAAAATTCTGCCGTATCTTGTTACCGTATAAATTCAGTACTATCATGGACTGTATATTCAATATATATGTAGAAACACGGTCGATGATATAACAAATGCAATGTAAAATCTTTTTTTTTTTTTTTTTTTATTGAATCAGCTTAACTTAAAAAAATATTATGTCAGGTCATTTCTCTCATTTTACCACTACTGAACATTTCCACTTTTTCTTCTCCCCAACCCCTAAATCCCTCCTTCCTTACAAGCATATAAAAAGACTGCCTTTAGCAAAACATTTTTTATACTCTTTTTTTTTTCACATTTCCTCTTCTACAAATATATATTTTTTTCTTTTTATTTCCCCAGACTTGAAAGTAAAAATCCATGTTTGACTTGAGCTGCCACTGCAGTAGAGGCTTGAGCGGGTGGCGGGAGGGCTACAACCGTGAAGCAATGTTTTTCTGCTTCAATGGCAAAAGCAACAGTAGCAGTATAGCAGCAGCAGTAGAAAGCAATGTAGAGCCGCTCAAGGCTCACTGTCATGCTGTGCGAGAAATTTTAAGGGAAGGGAGAGGAGTTTATTAACGCTTAGAAATACATAAACATTTCTAAAGAATGATCGAAATTTTGTTGACCGGAGAACGAGAGAAAGAGAGTGCTGCCATCATCAATTTGCTTCTACTGCATCTCGTTTAATGCAAACAGTGACCGTTATATTAAACCCAACGGCCATGCATCTTTATGGTAGCAGCAGAGGCTGCAATAAGCTTAGTTTTCTGGTATTGCATATTAGTGAGACAGCAGCAGCTAGCCCGGAGTGTATTTTGTTTACACTCTTCAGCTCACTTCCCCGACCATCAGTTTGATATCAAAAGTTGTACTGATGCTGCAGTTAAGTTGCATTCTCAAATGTCGGTGTATGCATTGGTGTTCATTACAGTGTAATGAAGAAAAAGCTCTTGCAACATCGTGCGATCAAGTGGAACGTGCAATTTCCGCAACATAAAAGTAAATACTATTATACCAGCAGTCTGGTATAGTTTTCATGTCATCATCTTGTAATACTTTTGATCATTAAAGTATTTATGTTTTTACATTATTAATATTTAAGTAAATAAAAATTACACAATACATTCAATAAAACTGTTCAAATTCTAAATTTTTAAATTGCAATATTTCTTTTCTTGTATGTACAGTTTTAATTGAGTGAATTTTCTGCAATAATGATTCTGATATTAACCACTACAATTTGTTCTTAAAATTATTTAAAATGGGCGCGATTCACGAAGCAGTTAACCAGATTTTAACCACGTTTAGCTTATCCACGTTTAAACTATACCTGTTTTACGTGTTGAATTACCTGACTAAACGTGGTTAAGCTAAGCGCGGATAAAAACCTGGGTAACTCTTTCGTGAATCGCCCCCATTATTTCTTTAAGAAGTCTTGTATTCGGCTATATTTTTTTTGATACAATTCAATTCAATATATTTTTAATTCCATTTTTTCCTACAATCAAAGTGTCATAATACAATAACATTTGTTGAGGTTTATAGGACAAGTCAATAAAGAGCAGTGTTAGGAAATGTTCATAATGAATCAGTCCATGTCATTAATTTTCTTCTCTTTTATTAATAAAATCACAGTCATAATATTATGCTTTAACACTGTAAAAACACCTGTCTTATCTTGTAGCAGATTTTTCATATTTATTTTAAAATTACTAATATTTTTATACACTGCACTGAGAGAGGAAGCTTATTATAAAGATTTAGGCAGCTCAAAAAGGGACCACTTTTATACATCTCAAGTCAACACAACATTGAGGGAATATTGGGAGCGTTTCACGAAAGAGTTATCCAAAAAGTTATCCAGCTTGCTCACTAACCACGGTTAGCGCCATCCTAATTCAATGACACTAAACGTGTTTAGTGAGAAACCTGGATAACTCTCTTCTTGAATCGCGCTCATTATTTTTAACATTTCTTGTATTATGCTCATGTGTAAATTCATGTTGCTTATATAATGACATATTTTTTTAACATTCATTGCACATTCCAAATTATAAATACATGGGAGTGGTAGCACATTTTATTTTTTAAACAGTAAGCATGAGGCAGATCTTTTAGCAAAACATATTGACCTTATTACCTTTTTTTGCAATACAAATAGTCTATCAGCTGTTGTACAAATTCCCCAGCAAATAATTCCATATTTAATAATTGTTTGAAAGTTTGCAAAATATAAAGTTTTTAGGCATTGCAGCTCAGTTTCATATCTTAATTCTCCCAGTGCAAAAATTACTGAAGCCAAATTCTTACAAATATGATCTACATGACTCACGCACCTTAAATCATCATCTATACTTAGAGTTAACAATTTTGCTATTAATGTTAATGTGTTTTCCCCCATTGTTATATTAATTGTGTTAGTTTTGACTATTTGTTTAATATATTATAATCCAAACTTATAGTGTTTATATGAATAAGCTACATCAACTTTTTTTCTTAACTAAATTGTTATTGTTAATTATGTAGTGAAATATTTCTGTCATCATGTTTTTCTTTTCCAGATGAAACAAAATTTTCATTCCTCTTCTCGAGCTTTAGCTCATTGAGGTATAAATGTCTTTTTGTATAAATGAAATGTATCATGTTTATTTAAAATGAAATAAAAAAAAAAAAAAAAAAAATTACTTTAAAAAAAAATCTTATATTTTGGAATTGTAAAATTTCAGTTTTATTTAAATTTAATACTGAGCCAATATTGTGAAGGTATAATAAGAACTTATTGTTACCATATATTGATTATTTAATATTATCATCCAATTCAGAGTTTGTATGGCCAGTTATTTTTAAATTTGAATCATCTGCATATTGTAATGACACGCAATTATTATTTTTTATTACTTCGGACAAATCATTTACATAAATTAGGAATAATATTGGAGGAATTCAGGTGTCTTGTGGCAAGCCATATTTAATTTCTTTCTTTTCTGAATATTTTATTGAATCTTTACCATCTCCTTCACAGTTTATAAAAACTGTTTGTGCTCTATTTGATAAAAATGATTTTACCAGTTCAAACAATTTCCTCTTATGCCATACTTATATAGCTTATTTGATAATATACCATGTTCTACCATGTCAAAAGCTTTTGACAAATCTAAAGAGACACCTGCATTTTTGAATTTGTTGGGTGCGATTCACGAAGAAGTTAGCCAGGTTTCTAACCACGTTTAGCTTAACCACGTTTGACTATACCTGTTTTACGTGTTAAACTACCTCAGTTAAACGTGGTTAAGCTAAACGTGGTTGGAAACCTGGTTAACTTCTTCGTGAATCGCGCCCGTTATCAATACTGCCAAGAACACTATCAATTAATTCCCACATTGCAGATTCAGGTGACATAAACTTTTTGAAACCATGTTGTGACTGTGATAGTGTATTATTTTTATCCAAAAAATGTAAAACTTTATTTAAAAATGCCTTTTCGAAAATTTTAGAGAAAACAGAGAGCAAACTAGTAGCCCTACAATTACAAATACCTTGACAATACCCCTTTTTATGTACTGGTTTTAGTAATGCTTGTTTTAATACAGTGGGAAAAGTTCCTTCTTCAAAATATTGATTTAAAATTACTGTGAGAACATTACTTATTGAGTGCGAGTAGGACTTTAGTACAAAATTTGACACCTCATCAAATCCATGGGAATACTTTTTTTTTTAAAGATTGAACAATGTAAATAAATCAACTCTAGACACAGTAGATAGAAACATAAACTTGAAATTAAATGGGATATTTTGTGTAGGATTTCAGTCTCTTGTCACATTTTCTATACCAGATTTACAGTCTGAAATGCACTTTTCAAAGTAATTACTAAACATCTGAGCTATTTCTTATGGATCATTAACAATATTATTATCTTGTGGTATTTTATTAATTTTATAAGAAACTTGAGATTTCCCATGCCTTTTCTTGATTAAGTCCCACATTGCTTTAGATTTATTATCAGATTTATTTACATATGTTGTGTTCTTTGTTTATTTACAATTCAGACAAGCTTATGATAGATGAACTTATAAATTTTAAAATATTCTTTGCTCCAAATACGTGGGTAAAGCCTCTGTAACTTATTAAGGTTCCTTAATTTTTGCCTTGAAATTTTAAGTACTGGAGTCATAAAATGCAAAATCCCTCTTATTAGTTTTGTTTTTATAAGTGACTTGAACCAAAGGAAAAGCTTTTTCCAAATATTGCAAAAAAATATTATGAAATTCATTAAATATATAATCTGTTACTTATACTTACTTAATTATACTTATATCTGTTACATAAAGCTTGTTGACATCATGAAATAAGGTCATAAAATCTATATATAAATAAAACAAAAAGTTTGAATAGGTACAGTGTACCATACATACACAATGTTATAGTTTGCATTAGAACTCTGCTGCAAGCCGCTATACACTTAATATAACCACTAACAGTATACTTATGAAAACAATATTTAGGTTGAATGAAAGGGGTTAAATTTTTTTTTCCCTTTCTTCTTTCGTTTCCATGACAGAACAACAACAATATATATTTTTATTATTTTTTCTTGAGTGACAACCTGTCAATATTACAACCTTGTTCTCCTCTCCCATGCTTACGTATAACGTACAATATAAAATGTCACATTGACAAAAATCAAATGACAGTTATATAGATAAACCATTGACAAATTATGTATTGTAAAAAAAAAAAGAAAAACATTAATTTTTTTTGCATTATATCTATTTTTTGTTTGCAATTTCAGTATATTATTGATTCTTCCAGTCAATTAATATCACAACTATATATCAATTACTGTTAGTATTGCAATAATTAGATGTAATTTAATTAAGCATGAAAGTATATATATATATTATTTGTTATGGTGTGCATGCAACAATCTCTCCATCCATTAACACTGGTGTGCTTCCGTACTTTCTTCGTCTTCTTGCTGGTGCTCGTTCGCTTGGCTTGATGTCCTGCTCCAACGCCCACATTCACCGCCACTGCTTGTGCCAGCAACTGAGAGAGAGAGAGAGAGAGAGAGAGAGAGAGAGAGAGAGAGAGAGAGAGAGAGAGAGAGAGAGAGAGAGAGAGAGAGAGAGAGAAAGAAAGAGAGAGAGTGACGTCACTCCAACCCGCCAAGCTGTTTAGGCGTAACTGCAGACGTCAGCTTGTGTTCGAGTATTGAGCTGAAAAAGGGGTAACGTTCTTCTCTCATTCATTCGCCTTGCCACACTGCTTGCCTGCTCTGTCTTCCTCCTTTTTCTTTTATATATCAAATACATTCACCCACCTAAGATACAAGCAGACACTGAGAGTGGAGGATTTATCACCATCTCTCTAAGTTACGTATTTTGTCACTCCCTAGCTAGCTCCTGTCCGGCCCCGCGTGACATTTCTTACGTTGCCTCCGTTTGCGTGGCCTGCCAACAGCTTAACTAGCAACACAGCAGTGTGTAACCTCCCTCCTGCAAGGTGGCATCCGTTCGTGCGACCTACTTGGCAGTATAACTCTTTCAGCTAGATCAATTAATTTGTTCAAGAAATAGACCTGTTTAAACCAAACCATGCATGTACATCTGCTATATATCCTGTCGTTCTATACGCAACAGCTTATTCATTGTTTAAGGCCTTCGCAATCAATTAAGTTTATGGATAATTATATGTTTTCAAATAGTTGTCTTTCACATTTACGTGGCGGTAATTTAGATTAATGTACAACGTAATACGTATGTCTATAAGATTTAGTGAAATTTCACAACCAAAAATTGCGATATGTGAGCCGCTAGATTTTTTGTTTTACAATCAGGAAAACAATAGAATTATTTTTTTTTTGTCTTTTTACAGTTTTTACAAGTTGAGATACAAATACAATAATTAATATTTCAGGTTATCATCAGTCATTATTACACTTTCTTGATAGACAAAAATTGTTTCCTTTTTTTTTTTTTCTTGAACACAGCAACACTTTATATTTCATTAAATAATTAACTTATTATACATTCACTGGGCAGAACACGAAACTCCTCTTCTTCTTCATAATATGCTGCCGTTTTATGGCGCTCAAGTACACATAATATGCTACTCTTAGAACGATTATAGTTTACAATAAATAAAATGTGTTCAGTTTAAAGCATGGATTTACAGTCCATTTGCTAATGTGATAAGTTGGAACTTAATAGGATTGCTAGACTCGTTTTAATTAACAAATATTGCATTTCCTCTCTTTTGAGCTGCATTAGCGCCTGTTCAGAAGCAACTGTTCTGTCTATCTCGTGCTGTTAGCATAATATAAAATGAACTGCTTTACTGGAACTGCTCTAATTTAATTTTGATGATAAGAACAGTGTTGTCTTCTTCCTAAGCCAATTTAACACTTTTTGTTTTAAAGTATAACCTGAGAATTTGTCCATCAAGGTCACACCATAAAAAAGACATGGCAACACTGTTGCACTGGCAATGCGACTCTGGGAGGAGTGGGTGCTGACTAAAGTCCCTTTAGAGCGTTGCCAAATGTATTATCTAGTTTTAAAAACAATCAACGCAGCGGTTCGAAATATATGAAATTTATGAAAACATTCATAAAAATATTCCAAAAAATTAGCTTTTAATCTATATTAAATTTTAAAAAAATGTCTCGAGCCGTTTTTATGTAATGTTCATTGACTAAATTTAACATAGAAAGGATACAAAATTCACATTTGAATAAATTAATTATAAATAAACCAACGGTTAAAAAAATCTGAAAAAAAAATCAGTAGTATAATATTTGGACAATTGTTGTAAGTCTACCAAATTAATTTCAAGAACATCTGTCGACACGACTTTTTTCGTCCAAATTTCTCAGGTTAAGCCTTAAACCTTTTAAATCTTGTAGGAACTGGAATTTGTGCTTAAGTATTTTAATGAAAATTAAGTGAATGTCTTAACAGGGAAGACTATGACAATGTAACTCAAATAGAAGGAACTAAACAATTAAAGACCTCAGTCTTGAGTTCATATTACAGCAGTTGTTGTTAAAAATCACAACAAAAATTTTCTACTCAAAACACTTAATAGCTTTAAAGCCAGTATTACCATGGCACGTTACAATTTTTCTAACTATTGCATGCAATTTTTCCTTACAAGAAATCTTTAGCTCCATTTGTTTGTGTGGAGGCAGTGGAGGTGAAATTTTTTTGCAAAGAAAAATTGTATGCAAAATTGTATCATGTAATACGGACTTAATACAATTAAATTATTACAATTTTTATTGAAAAAAAAAATATATATATATTTTGAAAGATAAATTTTTCTTTTAAAGTTATTTACAGCAACCGCAATGCACCATTTTGTTTTTATGAATTGTATACCAAAAAAGTTTCGTAATTTTATAACATCCATGCATGATATGCATAAAGTGATTTATATATTTTGATACATTTATAGGTACTAGGAAATTGAAAATATTTGTACCGTTTTGTATGGATGATATATACAGCGTTTAGTACAAAGAATATAAAGTGTATAAATATATTATATATGGAGAGAAAATTTTAACTTGTTGTCTCGTATTAAATAAGCAAGAATAATGGAATTGCTTTTAGCGCAATATATTTTTCTTTTTCATATTTATATTATATATATATACATATATATAACACATATACCAAACATTAATATAATATATGAAACGTATTTATGGTTACATTTGCTGTGGACACTTTGAATGATAGATGGTTTAAATAATACTTTTTCTACCTACCTACGCTTTCTTTCTCGATGAATTTTGCCAGTTACTTGGCTTTGCTTTCGCCACGGCCTCTCGGAATAACATGTGCAGCTGGCAGTAGCGGGTGGTTGGTGCGCCTATAGAGTGCACCCCTCCTCCCCCGACCCAGCCACCCTATATGCTCCCAGCTCAGCGCGCTCGGCGCTCGGAAGTAACAGCTCGGCCACGATGCCGCACGCTCCAATATATATCTCAAGACACACACACGCACACACATAATATATATATATATATATATATATATATATATATATATATAGTCAAACGTATGATTTATGAACTCTATATACTAAGGGACAAATAATGACCATACATTTGAACCTAAAGCTACATAGTGTAGCTTCAGTTGGTATCATATTGCATTGCAAAACTTTTTATAACTTTTACGTCGAGAGAGAAAAGTTATTTCAACTTTAAAAAGTTACATTTGATAATATAAAATCTTACATATACATATACTTGTGACGAGGTTTATTTATTTTTTTTTTTCTGAAACATTTTTTTAGCAAAAATATTTTTTCAAATATAAAAAAGAGAAGAAAAAGGTTGTTAGTGCAGATGATCGTTACTGCGACTTTGTGTCCTTTGATCTGCATGATATTAAAGGACTTACAATACACCATATATTTTGTTAAAGTTGTAAACTAGCCTAATTTAATAATAATAATAATAATAAGCCCGAAAGGCTGTGTGATGGGCTATTTGCGGGTGTACCCGGGAAGCCCTCATTGCCCGCAGCTGAGTAGGAGACGCTGGATCGTAACATCACCAACAGGATTAGCGGGCGCCTTCATCTTGGCCCAATTGGGCCCGGTGCTGGCGCTTAACCACCCCAACTAGGTTGGGAGTTAAAAACACAAATAATAATAATAATAATAATATTATATGATTCTTGAGCAAAAACCCGAAGAAAAATATTTATACATAAATAAGTAGCAACTCTATACTCAATTTGTGGCTTAAAATGGTATCCTATCCACATGAAGTGTTCAGCCATCAATTTTTATTTTACTCGTGCGCGAATTCATGACGATATAGCTACACAATAAGAATTAGTTACGCCTCCATACCGCATATGCGCGTCACAGGATACATCTCATTCCTTACTTTCCGTTTGCATTGACTATATCGACTTGAGCTTGCTTGCGAGTTGGGTGAGTGGAAGAGGAGGAGTGGGAGATTTCCTGTGATTTCTGTTGAAAGGGGGGGGGGGGGTAATCAAATCTTATCGCACGGATGAACAGCTAGGTCCTTTAACAGGTGTCCAGTCATTGGTCTGAAGCAAACTGAATGTATTCAGGTCTGAAGCATGAAATTCATTTTTTAACAAGCCGCGGTGCATTTTGTATCTTATTACATGCAATTTCAAATGTAATCTCAAATATTGTTTATTTTTCACTATTAACCCTAGCATTACTGAGCTATTTTTCTTGTGCCACGCTTTACCATGGAAGGGGGGGGGGTATTTTTTTTCTGCGGATATACATTACTCGTTGGCTAACTAAGGATTACAAATTTTTTCTGAGTTTTTGGAGAAGTATTTAACATTTTTTTCCCGCTTTAAATCAGTTTCGGGTCGTCTCGTCCCCCCCCCCTCCTCTTCTACCACAATCCGGTAATGCGCTAGGGTTAATTTTTGTGGCGACACATACTAACTACCATAATTAAGTTTGTAACGACAATGCAGGTAATTATATCAATTAAGATAGAGATAATGCGAATCAGCTCTTTGACGTAGACCCCTTTGATTAACATGTAAAACTTAGCAAATTCACAAAAGTTCTGAAATTTTTTTAATAGGCAGATTGTAGTGCCTTAAGGTAGAGAAAACGCCAATCAGCTGTTCGACGTACTCCCATTTGATTAACATGTAAACCCTAGCAACTTGACAGAAATTCTGAATTTTTTTTGAGAAGCAGATATTAGTGCCTCGAAAGCATAGAAAAAATTTCAAAACAATTTAACGAGCTGATTTTTTAAAATTAAGTTCTTAGTTTGTCTCTCCATGGGAAAGCCCAATGCTGAAAATTAAAAAAAAAATCGGCTCGTTTAATTGTTTTGAAATTTGTTATATGGCTTTTAGGTATTAATATCTTTCTGTCTCTAAAAAAAAAAAAAAACAAAAAAACAAAAAAAAAAAACAGAATTGTTGTGAATTTGCTAAGATTTACATGTTAATCAAAGGAGAGTATGTCAAACAGTTGTTCGGCGTTATCTTTACCTTAAAGCAATAAAAAAAATTCAAAACAATTTAACGAGCCAATTTTTTTTCATTAAGTTTTTAGTTTGGCTCTCCATGGGAAAGCCCCATGCTGAAAATTAAAAAAATAAAATAAATGAATAAATGAATAAATAAATAAATAAATAAATAAATAAATAAATAAATAAATAAATAAATAAATAAATAAATAAATAAATAAATAAATAAATAAATAAATAAATAAATAAATAAATAAATAAATAAATAAATAAATAAATAAATAAATAAATAAATAAATAAATAAATAAATAAATTATAAATAAATAAAATTTAAAAAATTGTTTCGTTGAATTGTTTTAAAAATATTTTTATGATTGTTAGGCACTAAAATCTGTCTGTAAAAAAAATCAGAATTGTTGTGAATTTGCTAATATTTGCATGTTAATCAAAGGGGACTACGTCGAACAGCTGATTCGTATTATCTCCACCTTAAACGTTTGGGAAAAATTTAAAGCAGCGTGACTAGAGAAAACTTAAATTAGCCACTTAATTTCTCTCAGTGTGTTAATTTCTCTCTCTCTTTTTTTTTTCCTTTCAACTACTTAAAATTCTAAGTTTAATATTTTTGCAATCATAAATTACAGTAAACCTTACCAGTTAGATAAAATGACTTGATCAAATTAAAATCATTTCGGTTCATGCTTTTAATAAACAGAACAATTAGAAATGTACAATTTGATTACAGTAAAATATTATGCCATGGTAATTTGTGAACGACATTCCTCCTACAATTTGACATAAAGGGAACTGCTATTAAGTGGTGCATGAAAGAGATCGATGAGAGAGAGCGGGGGGAGGGGGGGGGGGTCCCACGTGTAGCAAGAGTGTTATTTTTTTTAACGCTTTGTATTAAAATTTTAGTATCCATGATACAATAGATATCATTACTTTATTATATACTCATGTAATAATAAATTTAAAAATAAAAAAAAAGTTAATGTAAATAATATAATTTTATCTCTACTTTATTACGTCAGTTTTTGAACAATATCGTGTTATAACATGGGTTGAGCTGCTTCATTCAAGTGTGCTATCATTCAACAAAAGTTTGTGTAACAATATGCTATGACGTCATACCATAAGCTTTAGTAAATCTTGGCGTGAGCTCTGCCTACTATTGGGGTGCAGCAGGCAAGGCAGGCAACCCGCCCGCCCGCTGCCTGGGAGTAGCTGATGCAGCAAGGCGCGCGGCGGTGATAAGTGGGAAGCAAGCAGCAGCCGTGAGGAAACCGGGCTCGCAGGCAGTTACCAACCTCCGTATAACTAACTGCAAGTCTAGCGGAGCTTTTCTCTTATCAGTCACTCAACCTTTCTAAATTGGGCCTTGTCGTTACTTAGCAGGAACAAGAAAAATAGTAGCAATCAAAGTAAGAAAAAGAAAGTATTTTTTTTACAAAAGTTTATATATTATATATATATATATATATATATATATATATATATATATATATATATCAAAGAAACAACTAAAAAAGAAAATAAAAACGTATATACATGGAATATAAATAATCAAAAATTAAATTAAATAAATTTAATTTTATGAAAATTTAATATACCAAAATTTTACAATAGACATTACACAATTTTACTTTTGATTTTTTTTTTAAGTATTGCAACTAAAACACCTGTTTGATGACCATGAAATGATTATATTTGACTTACCTGTATTGACGAGACGTAATAAAATGACCAGAATTTTACGGCTTTGAAATAATAAAATGTTCACTTAGCTGTCATAGACAATTTATGACATGACGCTGGTACCAAAAATATCTGGCTAAAACCTCTAAACATACTGTATAGTACACCCACGCAAGGGTATATACGTGGGAGTGGTCTCTTAACATTTTGGCAACATTGTCTTTCTTGGCCGCACAAAAAAACGTTGGTAAGGGTGCTAAAAAATGCTTAATTTGCCACCTCATACCCCTCGGAAAAAGGATGATATTATCTCTTTTCGTTGCTTCTCATTGTCAGTACATGCATGGACTATAATGACGAGTATTAAGAGTCACTTCATTGCCCTGCGTGGCTTATTGGCCCACAACGGAAGACTAAGTATTGGTCCATAATACGTGTTTGGTTTGTAAATTTTAAATTGAAGGGATTCTTGGTAGAAATTTGAAACTTGGTATACATAATAAAGAGGGTTGTAAGATTGACACAACTTGTGAAATTCTGAAATTAATTCTTTCACTTCATTTTAGAGTTGTATTTACATCCTTGGACTTACATGTTGACTTAAATTTATTGTCTTATCTGCACCAAGTTTATTATTAAGGAAACGAAAACATACTGAATATACTATAATAGTCAGTAATTAAATCAGTATTACGTACGCTACACACTAAACTTTTAGATACTTAGTCCAAGTACAATTTTTGTACTTTTTTTGACTCTGTTTAATCACTACATATTTTGTACTTGGATAAAGTACTTAATTCAGCTTTTACAAAAAAAGTACTGAAAAGAAGTTTCAGTACAAAAAATGTACTTTTATTGACTCCATTTAATCACATCTTTTTTCCAAAAAAAAAGTACTGACTTCATTAATGTACTGAAAGATTATGTAACGCTAACGTAATGCATTATTTCTTGAATTTATATCTGACGCTTGTCAATAAATGCATATTGTCTTTATTTTACCTGCTGTATGTATTATTACATATTAGATGTATTAAATAATAGTTCAGAAAAAATAATATATAATGATTTAGCACACAAGGATAAAATAACAGTCATATTTTATCATATTATTTATTAATTAATAACTTACGATTAAAAAAATTGAATCAAATTGAATGGCAATGCATCAAAAGTCAAAATTGAGTTAACAAGTAATTATATATTATATGATGCATAGTAATATTGACTGCAGATCGAGAACAAATTTTTTTACATATTTTAAAGCTTACCGTTCTCGCAAGATTTGATCGATTTCGATTGAAACTAAACAATCCACATTACAAACGTATATTCATATTTGAGATTCTCTATATAAAACACCCCTAACGGTTAAGATTACTATAATTAATCGCTAATTACTAGCAGTCACTGATTGCACGGTCTTGTGGTCGGTCAACATATGTTTTGAACTTCCGGTTTTTTACGCCACTGTGGCAACTCATTGAACTTAAGTTTCAGTACTTTTATTAAAAAAATGTACTGAATTTGTTTTGTACTTAAAAAAATGTACTTAATTTGTTTTGTACTTAAAAAAATATGTACTAAATTTGTTTTGTAATTAAAATAAGTACATTAATTATTTAATTACTTCAAACACAGTTCAATTTCAAGAAAGTACTTAAATTAAGTAATTTTTTAAAGTAATGAAAACCCATTCAGTATCTAATATTTAAGGGTGTAATCACAAAAATTAATTAATATCCAATATAAATTTGTTCATAATTATATTAATTATGTAATTTTCAATAATTATATAGTTAAATTAGTGAACATAATTATTTAATTAAACTTTTGATGTATTACTCACATTTTTATAATACAAAAAAGTTATTTTCATTCCATGGAATGTGCATTTCTCCCCCTTCCCTTTATTAAAATCTTGGCGCATTCCAATGTTCTCCATGTACCTACAACAATGTTCACTGGTGTTACTATTATATATATAATATTATATAAGGCGTTCTGACATTTTGTCTCTCAGACATTGTGCTCCTCGAATAATTCACCCCGTGACATTTCATTCCACTCAAAGCAATCTACCACTATATGCCGTGGCAGTTTACATTATCAGATGTCAAAGGGTGCTGCACAAGCTATCGTAAATGTATAATGTTTGTGGTTTGCGGCCCTCTCTATCAAACTAAAATGTTCGTTATACTACTATAAAAAACAAATAATCAATAGCATATAATTATATAATATATTGTAGTAAAATTAGTCAAGGCTCAAGTCCTTTAGTTATCAGTAAATTACTCTGGAAAGGCTTTTAACTTGTACAATAGAATATTTTTAAGAAGTTATATAATGAGTTTAATATTAACATTTTCCTTATTTAAAGTTGTATTACCACATTTTCATTCGGCAATTCGTAGTTAAATTTGGTTGATATATAAACTGTGCAAAATTTGATATTTTAATAATTATAGCCTTTAAATAAAGAGAAAATTCAATTTATTTTTCTTTGACATTTTTTTTTTAATTATTTTGATCCTAATTGTTCGAGAAAATGTGTTTTAAATTATTGTAAGTTAGTATAAGTTGAAAAGTTGATTTGGACTAGTATTGTTCTAAATGTTATATTTTTGAGCTTAATCATTATTGCTTATCATAAATTCTTAGTATATAAATCATAGTCTGTAAGTTGTTCAAACAAAATATGTAATATTAATGTAATCAATTGGTCAGGGGTAAGAAAAGGCATTATTGCCTTACCCTTGCCATGTAAGTCGAATAAATAAATAAATATATTATAATACATGTATTATTATATGGATAAATTGGATACAGAATTAAGTATTTGCAAATTCATTGCACAAAAAAATTAAATCCGAGGCTCTGTCTTGTCAGCTTTTGGTCAAAATGAATTAGATATTAAGGACATTAAATGATGTAAAAATTAAGTCAGACATTTATAATAACTTTCTTGTTAATTAAAATTTGATGAACGACTTTCTACTGGTCTTTCGTAAGAATTGATGTGAATTTTCTTTTTTGTATGTGCTCAATTTGATGCAAAGCAACAGATTCACAGCATAGATTTGTTTAACTTTAAATAGTTTGCACAAGCGCGTCACACATTATATATACATTCATGACGACTACTAGTGTCAGAACAGCTTTAATTAATGCTAATAAGTAATATAAGTATCAGATGTCTGTAAGACTATAAACCAGAAACTTGTATCAAGACTCAAGTATAAATTAATGAACTTACCAGAAAATAACATTGTATAATTAGCTCTCTATTGCTAAATAAAAATAATAATATTTTATTTTATTTTTATAATTTTTTTTTGTCTATTATCAGCGATGAGTTAACATACGAGAACTAAACAAAAGCAGAGGCAAGTTGCGCAATTACAAGCGATGGTCTCTCACTCCCTTCTTGCTGGGCTGTGTGCCCACCCAAAGCAAACACGAACGAGCTGCCAGTAAAGCAACACGCTAGCCAAGCAGCCAGCCACGCGCTACAGGTGGATCATAAGAGGGCGCCCAACGGCAGCGAGTGAGCTAGAGAGAGAGAAATATATACTGCACTGAGTTTCAAGCAACTGTGATTACTAGCTGGTAATAAAAACAAATTTATCAGCTTCCATATAACATCCATCATAATATACAATTAAATTTTATAATTAAAAGTAATTTTCATTTTTTTTATGAAAACTGACATTAAGGACATATATTAATTTGTTGACAGGCAATTAAAATAAAAACCATTATAGAAGCACATTTGTGGACGGATACGTGCATGCAGTAAAAACGATACATCACGTTTTAATGCCATATTATATAGTTGGCTGCAGGAGACAGCTACTTCAGCAGCTGTGGATCAACTTACAGCTGAATTTCACGATGGACATAAATTGTAAACATCATATCCGTTTTAAACGACTTTTACTTCATTATTGCGTAAATTGTTGATAAGTTCAATATAAATTTAAATCACCTACAGGCATTCAGCATGCATACATGCAGAAGTTTATGGTCGATTATACAATATAAAATATTAATAAATTTTGTAATCAAATATAAAATGTATCATTTTAAACATTTTTAAATAAAATATTGACTTTTATAGTACAGCAAAATTATTCAGAAACTCATCATGTTTTTTAATATAATAGTCCCAATATATTTGAAATAAAAATTTCATAATGCTTTAAGTTTTTGACTGATATTGGGAGGTTATTTTATTATTAAATAATCAAATTAAATTTTACAGATGAAAGTGTTATATAATTTTCAATTTAATTTGATTTTAATTTGATAACATTATTGAAAAACTACTTCAAGATTGAACAATTGATCAAATTTAAATGTGCCATTTTAGGTCTTCCTGTCCAAATATTGATGCAAGTGGTATGTACATGTTACAGGTGCAGTTCTTGGTGCAAGCAACAGCAGTAGTAGAAGCGGAGGCGGCCGGCGGTGCATTAGGCCATGCAGCTGGTGCCTATAGTGACGTGGTGGTTGGTGCTGCTAGCACTAGGCCAGGCCAAGGAATACCGGAAGCTAGGAGCAGAATTTGTTCCAGCAGAAAGCGGTAAAGATGAACCATCTTGTGAAGAATTACGAGCAATGTGGCGGTTTTCTAAACGTCAATCTAGAGCAGCTGAAATAACCAATGAAATCCCCCAGTATCGTGATCCTTTTGTTTATAACATTTGGGAACCGTATCCTGGAAGCAGCGGTGGTGGACTTGCCAGCGGCTCAGGTGGTGGAGTGGGCCTAAGAACCAAGAGTGTCGTACCGCTGGCCGGACGCAGGCAGAGACCCATTTACGGCCGCATCGTACACACACCACCGCCTGGAGTATCCTCTCTACGTGCTATTGAAAATGCAGCACCACTAAGAATGAGAGCATTTGATGAGGTAATACGAATGTTCGGAGGAGGTAATCGTCCAGTTTCTGGTACTGTATCCCCACGTAAAACATACCGCTACTCTGGTTTAGATTCTGCATTGCCAGTACCACAAGCTGGTAGTTTTCAACAACTGAAAGAGTTGGTAAAAGCTGAGCGTGCTAGAGAATTGCAACAACGCTATGCCGAAGACCAAGCTGCGATGGCAGACTACGGTCGTATTATGCATGGTCCTCCTTCACGTGAAGATTCTGCTTTTGGATCATTACGCTTCGGAAGATTTGATGAACCGAGACAACGTGGTCTACTGGCTTTCCCTGATGTACTGGCACCAGCGTCAAGAATCGATGATTTAGTATTCATGGATCCACCATTAGGTTTTGCGTCTACAGAAGATGCATATGCACCAAGTGGTGAAATGATGCAATATCCCGATGTGGAGCCTGTGCCAGCAAAATCCAAACATCGCTCCTCCATCACCAAAGGGCGGCGCGTGTATGCAGCAGCCCCTCGAAACCCGGGCAGCGGCGGCGGTGGCGGAAGTGGCAGCAGCTCAACGTACCCACTTGCAGAAAGCCCGGTAAGAGAATGATTTTTGGCATATTGCCTACCTTAAGTCCATTCATAGGACACCAGCTGTGAATGAAAAACACATCACACGGGAAGACAGATGGAAAGTGAAAGAGGAACGGAAAAAAGTGTATGTTTAAAATATTTGTTTACTTTAAAACAGAAGTAAATCAATAACTTTTATATTTTAATACATAGAAAAACTCTCTCTTTCTGCCAAACTCTTTTGCTTGACCACTGAATGAATATTATGACTCAACAACTTTCATACACTCTTTTCAATGTCAATGAATTGAAAAACAACATGTGTATAAAGTAAAAATAGCAATGTGCGTGGACAATATTATATATATATATATATATATTGTAATTATAAAATATGAAAGGGTTTTACCAGCACTATTTAAATTTTAAAGTATAAAAATATTCTGTCGAGTGTAATAAATGTAAAAGCATGAGTGTAGTAGATACATCACTGAATAGCTGAATACATGTGTGTGTGTGTGTGTGTACTTGAGTGAATGTATTTCTAATTTTAACTTTACAAAAATGTTGATGATTACAAAATCTAATGATAAGGAACATGTTTATTGTGAGCCTATTCCTAGTACCATTCTCATTATTTGCATGTGGATGGTTATACCGTGCTCTATTGAGAAAATCAGTTTGCACTAAATGGAACGTGACACTATTTTTTTAATTGAAACCATAATCTGGAAATAATATGAATTTTAGTATGTACCTTCACGTTGTATGTGCCATATCATGTATATTTCCAAATTTTAATATTAGTTATAAAATATGTTATAATTAATATTTTAAATTTCAGATAATTTTTTTCTCTATATACAGGGTGTCCCAAAGATCTTTAAATTTTTCAAACCCAAATAGCAAACGTTTAGTATTTTTTAATGTTCACTTTATATACCTCAAATTAAAGCTCTGAATTTAACATTTTCAAAAATGTAAAGAGATTTTTTTGTTTTAAATGTGATTTTTCTTTTCTAACCGTTAGAAAGCAAAATGGTCACTTTTTTTCGGAATCACGACTGCTCCTGCACCGAAAAATTGATTGCATCAATTCTTATGCTTATTGATTTTTTTCAATGCAAATGCAACAAAGCCTCTCTAAATGGGCTCCGTTGGTGGCTCAGCAAACATCCAGTCCCTCTTCGAACTCACGCCACACATTGCGCAGCATGGCAGGCATGGTGGACTGGTTCGTGGTGGTGATGCCTTGCTTTAGCTCCAACGAGTCTCACACTGGAATTTTGAATACGTTGTCTTTCACATAGTCCCGTAGGAAGAACTTTGAGGGAGTGACGTCAGAGAACCTGGGGACCCATGTTGTGGGACCCCAGGTCGATCCATATGCCTGGGAACACCTCGTACAAAAAACGATGCACGAAAAATTGCAAAAAGCTCCCATTTTGCCTTCTAGCGGGTAAAAAGAAACATCACCTTTCAGATTCTTTTTCTCTGTTCACATTTTTGAAAATTTTAAATTCAGAGCTTTAATTTGATGTATATAAAGTGAACATTAAAAAATACCAAACGCTTGCTATTAGGGTTTGAAAAATCTAAAGATCTTTGGGACACCCTGTATTATCTAGGCATCTGATTATTTTAGTTGGCATGACCGCTCCTCACTGTAACTTGGTAAACAGGAAAGATGGTCAGTTAAGGGACAACCACAGCAGTTTGTGCGCTGCTTTCAACTTGTACTTAACAAGTTTTCGTGCAAAAGTTTTACAAGGGAAACAAGGCAGCAGGGAAGAAGATGGAGTTAGGTTCGGGCCAAATAGAGGTTGTCTTTGTTAGGGAGAGGGAGAAAGAGACTGCTGTTACCACCACTCCTGTGTGAGTGACCAAGCACAAAGAACGTAACAAAAGCTTCATGCAAGTATCTCTTATACACTTACTTGTTAGCAAAGAGTTTAAAAAAGTAAAATATAAAAAAAAAGAATGCAAGATTTAAAATAATAGTAAATAAAATTTCTTGTTGAATATAAGTGGAGGTATTGACAAATTTCTTTAAAGCATTGATTTTCAACACACATTTTTAGCACTTTATGTATTAAGGTAGAGCTGTTCGACGTAATCCCCTTTGATTAACATGTAAACCTTAGCAAATTGACAAAAATTCTGAAATTTTTTTGAGAGGCAGATATTAGTGCCTAAAAGCCATAGAAAAAGTTTCAAAAACATTTAACGAGCTGATTTTTTTAAATTAATTTTTTAGTTTAGCTCTCCATGGGAAAGCTCTATGCTGAAAATTAAAAAAATTAATTAAAAAAAATCGGCTCGTTAAATTGCTTTGAAATTTTTTTGTATGGCTTTATAGGTACTAAAATCTGCCTCTCAAAAAAATTTCAGAATTTTTGTCAATTTGCTAAGGTTTACATGCTAATCAAAGGGGATTACGTCGAACAGCTGTTCGACGTTATCTCTACCTTAATTGATTTATACCCTGCATGGTATTGGCAGAGAATATAAATACTAAATACTAGTAATATATATATTTTTTGGTATTGATTCTAAAAACTTATTAAAATGCAAAATAAATTTGTAAATATCTCTTCAAGCATAGCGTTCTATAATTTCGAGAACGCTATGCCTTAAGGCTCCAAGAATTGCAATTAAAAAAAAAAAAATAGGCCACAGTAAATTTTTATGTTACATATAAAAAAGTAGGTGAATTCAGAGAATGAAAATATTTTTTACTTGACAATATTGATTTTATGCATTCAATTTTGCCGTCGGTTAAATCCTAAATTTGTTATTTGATCAGCATTTATTATGTTTAAAATATTCGCCTTTTATCGTGGCTTAAGGTTATACAGTGCTTCCATTGTGAATTATATACCCCTAAGATGACTTGGGAGCTCATAAAAATCTTAATACATAATGGTCTGTTAGTATAAATTAATGGAAAGCAGTTACACTATAAATTGGTTAGACACTGGTAATTTTGAATTTGTGTATTACGAAGGTGGCGAAATAAAGAAATATTTAAGCTCATTGTCTTTAGCTAATAGTTAGGATAAAGGAGCTCAGGGATGGAGATACGCAAAGCAACGCGATGACGTTGTCGCAGTTGCCGCATGATGGAGGGTTGGGGAGGAATCGGGGGTGATGAAGCCAAAAGGTTGGGAGGGGGGAGCAATTGCGACGGCGAGCAAAGATCACGACCGACCAAGGCTTAACTTGTGTCCTAGCAAGTTAAATTTTAGTCACAGCAAAGCAAAATGTTAGGCGAGAAGTAACAGCAGTAGTAACAGCAGTATATAGCAGCAGCAGCAGCGGCAGCAACAGCAAGCGAGGCAAAACTGGGTTAATTTGATACTGATGGTAGCTACATTTTAACAACCCAAACCGAGCTCATTTGCTTGATGTAACCGAAAGCTCACAAATGAGAATTAAATGAGTTAAAGTTACGTGATGTGAGAATTTGAATGCGCTAAAAATATTTATCACAATCTGCACAAATTAATATTTATATTATAATGTATTTATAGTGGTAATAATTTAATAATTAATGTAAAAATTAGTATGTAAGATTCATAATTGAAAATGTAAAATATATAATATTCTATAAAATTTAACTTTAAAATAATATTTAATAAAACAACACGTTTAATGACGAAATATTAAAAATTACAATATTCAACATCATATATAACAATTATAATAAATAATAACAGTTAAAATGTAACTATATGTAATTTATATATACTCTGAACAGCATTCTTTTTATTTCTTTATTCAAAATTTATAAATTGAAATTACATGATATTTTCACAAGAAGAGCTAATAAGCACTACTTTGTTGTTGGTTTGTAAGCTAATTAATTAAAATATTCCTTAATTTGAATAAATTGAAATAAAAAGCAAAAAAGCAATAATTAAATGAAAAAAAAAACTTGACAAAAATATAATATTTAAAAAAAAAAATAAAAACGTGTAATTACCACTCACGAAAAGTCAATGTTGAGGATTGTGTACCTACGTTACAGCAGCCTATTTGCTCAGAAGTCGAGAGTGTCGAATGCAGGACGAACGCGGATTGTGAGTGCACAGAAGGCGGCCTAGCAGCATCCAAGGCTGGTCTGCTGTACAGGTGCAGCTCTCACAGCGGCCTTGCTAGTACCCTCCCGAGCAGCAGCGGCACCAACAATGCAGAAGGCGAGCCTGGCCGATGTCAGGTCCTACCTCTGGCAGGCACAGGTGAGGAGAGGATAAGGTGGAGGAACCGTCCAGCAAGCGTGGTGCTCACAAATACCACCTGCTTTGATGCTTGCTGCTGCTACTGCTATACTGCCTGTTATATAACGCTTTTAATGCTGCTAAAAACAAACAAATAACCACAAATAAAACTTGAATAATGCACGTTATTTGAAGTAAAAATTATAACATAAAAAAAATAATAAATTTTCAAAAATATGAATGTATTGAAACGAAAAATTAAAAAATATTTGTTCACTCTTTTATATATAATATTAAAAAAAATGAGATGTTTGAAAATATTTAATTAAATAATAACTTTAATACTCAATAGATACGATAAAGTGCTAAAAATATATAGTGTTCAATCAACAAAAGGATATGTACTAAAATTGTTGTTTACATGGAATTAGAATGAGAATCCCAGGAATGTTTTAGACTAGGGTGTGGGTTGAAGCACAAAATGAATCCCTCCGTGGGGTGCTATGTTGTGTTCTAAGGACAACCAAGGAGGAGGTGGCCACAAAGCCTCTCCAGCAATGCGCAGCGTCTAAAGATAAAGGTGAATTTCCATGATAACAAGTGACCGGGATGAAGTAGAACGACAAACTCAAACTTTAATATCATATAGAAGCTAGTGTGAATATAAAAAATCATGTCCCCACATGTCTTGGTGACATCGATTTTATCATTATCTTCTCGCAATGATGTCCATAACCACATTGAATAAAGTCCTTACTGCGTCACCCTTCTCATCATCACTCCATGGATATCCACCTTTATTACTTCGCTGTCTCTGCTACTACCGGGAGCTAAGTACATAACTATGAAACGGCAGCATGGGAGAAGCTTATCTGACCGCTGCCAAAACCACATGCACTACAAGTTAATAACCCTGTAACCACACAGGAGTCTCAAGTTAACCGATAATTCCTTTTAAAATATAATAAATCAAATGCTTTACTTCTTTTTTTAATTAAGTTATTAAGGGATAAGTAAATTATTTATTATTTATATACACATTGTAGTAAACGCTTCATAATTACTATAATAACCATTACTAACCAACGCAAATCTTTCTTTAAACGATAATTCTTTAAAATAACTTATTTTTTTAAATTGTTTAATGTTTAATTAACTGATTTTTTTTTAAAATAATGTCTTAGTTTATATTCATTAAATTTGTCAACAAAAAAAGAACAATATATAGAATTTTTTATAAAAACTCAAATTATATATTACATTTATATTAACATAAATGTACAATATATATATTTGTATTAGTTAAAGTTAAAATAAATACTAATTATAACATTTAATAATAATCTAATATTGACTGAATTACGAATTAATGAGCTTTTCACAAGTCGTAAACCACTTGTTTGGTATTTTCCTTGAACATTTTTAGACAAATAATTAAATTAGTTCTATTGTATTCAGTAACTTTGCTGGAGGGGGCAGGCGAACGAGAGTCGATGGAGGAGGATGCGAAGTAAGGGTGGAGGGAGGGAGAGTTTGTTTCAACTAAGTTTATTATTCAAAGACGCCCACGAGCCCCGCGCTCGAAATGGGCGGGTCTTCTTTCTCCTCCACGTCCCTCTCTCTAAGTATAAGAGCTACCTCCTCCTCCTCCTCCTCGGTTAACAGCGAGTGGTGGTAAGTTTCTCGTCGTCACTACACGGGGGACTACAAACTTTTCAATTATTAAAGTATTAAACTTGATAATTATTATATTGATAATGTTTTTTTTAATCATAAATGGGGGTATACTTTGATTTAATTTCTGAAAATAATTAAAAAAAAAACTGAGCTAAGTAATAATTAATCTTCAAGCGCTAATAATTTTTTTAGTTATTCAGATTTAAATTGTGAATTTTTATAACTTAATCAATAGAGTATTATTAATTCACGTTAATTAATTTCATGCAGTAAGTAAATATGTATGTATAGCGTCATGGCTGCAAACATATAAATAGTTTTGGCTGCTATAACGCAATAGCTTTATTATTATTATTTTCTAATTGTTCTTAATTTTTATTATTACTATAATATTTTTTTAAAATGTCCATAGCCAAAAGTTACCAAGGGATTGTATAGGGCCTTCGGTAGTTTTTTTTTCCCCCAAAGGCACGAGACTAAAATTTCCTATTTACATTTATTATCTTAATGGTCACTCTTTTTTATCACAAAACTATCAATAACTGATAAATAAAATATGCGTACAATACGAAAAGTGAACATATAAAAATATTAATGAAAACTTATAACGATAAAACCAGCTTATATACTTATTTTCAACTGCAACTATAGAAGTAAAATGGAACCAAGGACTGATGTCTTAAATATATTTATCTTTATATTTTAGTACACGACTAAAATTATAAAAGTATGTCATACGTACAATACACAAATATATGTGAATATTAAGAAATACTAATGACAATTGATTTATTTATAATATAAAATTGATTTGAGCGAAGACACACAAGCAGCTAACTTTGATAAGCCTACATGTTTCTTGCAATATTACTGGGCGATTTGAAGAGCGATGCTCTACTGTAAATGTAATAGCCGTTGTGACGAGCTGCTATAAAGGAGTGATAACATTTTTCGAGTGAGCTCCGGATGTTATATGATGCACCATGTGCACATTTTTGGTGTGACAAAAAAGTGATTCATTATAGTTATATTAACAAGATGATTGAAAATTAAGATTGTAATTTTCTGCTTTAAATAAATATACTATTTCTCTTTTTTTTTCACAATATTTACAGAAGATTCATGTATACGTTTTGGATAGCAAAGAGATGCATGCCCAAAGCCGCCCGAAGATCTTCGGCATGTAGGCCAGGAAACCCTAAAATCTAAAAATCCTTTGCTGTGCGTGTTAACGTAACTCACAACACCTTTTTTCTCATAGCAGTTTTGGTCACCAAATATTTTTCTTCAATAGCATTAGTTCTTCTTGTCACCATTTATGAAAGAAACTTAAAGAACAAAAAAATGATGCGAACAGCCAGGAGATATAAACTTCGAGATTTCAACTTTATATATTACGTATCTGCTATGCCGCTGACAATGTTTTGCCTACAAAATCGTAACGTCATATTACTTTATGAAGTATGGTGGAAGATCCGTATTAAAAAATAATAATAAAAATAATAATAAACAAGACAAAATAAAACAAAGATTGGGAGAAAAAAACGTTTCCCCTGCCGATTTAGCTAGACCTCACAGAAAATAATACCTCTATCAGATTTACGTTGTAGTTCCCCATGTCTCTATAGACTGCGTGTCAACTTCCGCAACTGAAGTATTCGTAACGTTCATGTTGTCTGGAGGTCTATAGTAACACTGTATATTTTCTTAAGTAATGATAATTTAATTTACATTATAAGGTACGGACATGGTACAGTACTTAGCAGATAAAGTGAAACAATAAGGGTCCATTAATGTATAACCACGGTACAAAGTTTATGTTCCTTCTAGCTTATCACAGCTCTCTTATGCATTTTTGCTCTATCAACGCTTGATTTGTGAGTGGGTGGGCATCGTTGATAGAGCAGAGTGCGAACATTTTTAGAGCACTGTGATAAGCTAGAAGTAGGGAAATTTGAACTTTGTAACATGATTATACAATGAAGCATTATTTGTTGTTTTACTTCATCTGCTAAGCACTTTACAGGAAATTGCTAATGAAAATTAACATAATTTTTATATCTACAATTTCCTACAATTAAAAGCATTAATAAAATAATATTTATTGTATGTTTTATCGATATTACATTTTGTTGAATTAATTATTATATTTTTTCATCAATACTGTTTTCTATCAAATTAATATGAATATATTTATTATTGTGAAGTAGCATAATTTATGACAATTTTAATAATATGCATGATGAGAGCTACACACTACATTACACCCTTCAAAATTCTATACCATGAATTTTCAACAGTGTAAACATACATTATTTTGTTAAATAATTACTGCTGTCCTAAATTTTATTTCATTTTCAATCTATATGAAATAATAAAACATAGTTTAAGCCCTATTTAGAGAATAAATTACTTCTTATGCATACGTGGCAGTTAAGTATACTGCAAGAGGAGATTATAAAAGGAATATACTAAGATTAAAAAAATTGGTTGCTGCAAAATTAAAAGTGCTCCAGCATGCACTGCAGATCTTAGTGTGTTTTTGTTTCTTATCTTCTTGCGCTGATATATGAAGACCATTTAGATTTTAAATATAGATATTACGTTGCTAAACAGTCAACGAACGCTTCCTGATCCTCTGTTTGTAGATACTGCAGATGTTATTATTGTACACGTCACTCTCTGCATGCTCTCTTTGTTGGTCTTATTATCATGCACACAGTCTATGAAGGTGTTGTGACCTTAAACACTTAAAGTGTTTTTCATAACTCTTCCAAAATTGAAAAGCTGTATCATTAATAGCTTTGTTTTTTTTAGAGCTATATACTCCTTAATATACATCTTATACACATTTCTTAACATAAATATTAACATACTACATCTGGTATTATATCTGCAGTGATGTTAACTTTTAATTATTTTAAGGAAAGTGTACATCCTAACTGATATTTAGAATCTCCCCTAGCTATGTAATATATCAATGATGATAATGGTTGTAAAGATATGCAGGGTACCCCTAGGAATACCTGAATAAACAAAATTGAGAGAGAGAGCACAGTGTTTTCATCATGCGAATATAACAATATTCTGTTATTGCACTTTTCGTGCCGACTTTCAAGCTTTGTATTTTACTAACTATATGTAAATCCCGAGGGAGTTGTTCGATTATATTAAATTCTAAATTACCTTCAACTTTTATGTACATATTATACGGCTCTAAAACCCTTCATCGTACAAAAACATAAAAAAAACTTTTTATAGTATTGGTAAAATGCAAACACTGGAATTTTTTGTTTTGCCTAATTTATATGAATCATTATCAATAGTGTTATTAAAATATTTTAAAGCAAACATTTTTTTTAAATATATTTTAATAAGAGTTGCAATTTAAAGATATGCTGGGTGATAAAAAATATTAGAACACTAATAATATTTTACAATTCATTACTATATGTACAGGGTGTCCCAAAGATCTTTAGATTTTTCAAACCCAAAATTAAATAACGAACAAAAAACAAAATTAATACTGACTTCAAATGCATCAAATTATAAAGCTCTGAATTTAAAATTTTCAAAAATGTCAACAGAAAAAAAAATGTGAAATGTAATTTTTCTTTTTTACCCGTTAGAAAGCAAAATGAGCAATTTTTTTTCGAAATCACGACTGCACCTGCACCTGAAAATTGTTTGCATCAATTCTCATGCTTGTTGATATTTTTTTTCAAAGAAAATGCAACAATGCTTCTCTAAATGGGCACCATTGGTGGCTCAGCAAACATCCAGTCCCCCCAAGAGCTCACGCCACACATTGCGCAGCATGACAGGCATGGTGGACTGGATCGTGGTGGTGATGCGCTGCTTTAGCTCCAGCGCGACTAACACTGGAATCGTGAAAACGGTGCCTTCCACATAATAGCCCCATAGGAAGAATTCTGAAAAGTAAAGTCAGGGAACCTGGGGACCCATGGTGTAGAGTCTCAATAGCCTATCCAGAGGCCAGGAATACTTCGTCCACAAAGCGACGCAAGAAACAGTGTAAAAAGCTCCCATTTTGGCCATTTTGCCTTCTAACGGGTAAAAACGAAAATCACATTTCAGATTTTTTTTCTGTTCACATTTTTGAAAATTTTAAATTTAGAGCTTTAATTTGATATATATAAAGTGAACATAAAACAATACCAAATGGTTGTTATTAGGCTTTGAAAAACCCCTACTGTATAATTTGTATGACTAAATACAGGAATATAATATACCGTATATATATTATATTATAGAAGATTACGTACAAATGTCTTGGCAAATATTTTAGCCTATAATTTTTTTACCATCAGATGTAGTAGACTTGAGTATATTATAGTAAAAGTACTAATAGTCCATTGCAATCCATTTAACATAAAATTATAACTATGAAGTATAAAAATTTTATCGTTCTCGACTTGATTGTCTCTTAAACTCTCAAGAGTCAATTGAAATATATATAAGGAAAAAGTGCCAAGGGTAAGGTAATGCACCAAATGTTAAAAAAAAAAAACACTCTTGAAAATTACGAAAAAAATTTAAAATGTTCTCCTCTACATCCCCTATCATTGGCTAAAATATCAGGTATTCAAATTAGAGCTAGTTTTTGAGTTATGAACTTTTAAAGTTGACTAATTTAACACGGAAGTTTACCTTCCCCTTAATTTAAAAGATAAGTGCAAAAAAAATTCTAGTAGGGGCTCTGGTATATGGTTGGTTGATATGGATTGTAGAAGGGGAAGGGGGGGATAATATGTAAAGACTGAGGTGGTTTGAAGGTGATTTGGGATGAAGAGGAAAGCGAGAGATCGATAGACAACATAAGCATTGAGATTTAAGTGAACACGATTATGCTAACAATCAAGTACAGTATACATGTCTATATACAAGTAAAGCAATCTCTAATGCAGTAGTAGCACAGTGCTTGTCAACCTGAATTAGAGTGTTCCATGAGTTAGATGAGCCAGCAGGCTGCAGACAGGTTATATTGTCAGTTGTCCCTACCCACACGTCAGACTGACGAGACCACGTTCACCGTAAATTGCCTTTCAACAAGGGTGATAGACACCACCAATGTCATATAATATGCAGATTAATAGGGGATTGAGGAAGGGGGCAGAATAATTATACTCATTATAAATTCAGTATTATATTATAGCATTATGTTAATTAAATAAAAAAAGTCCTTAATCTAAGTAGCATATATAATTAATTTTATATTATACTTTTAAATTTAATTATAAATTGAAAAAAAAAATGAGAAAAAAAATAAATTGATATGAATAATAATTATTTGACGTTGGTGCTAATTACTTTAAACGAAGTCCTCAAGTTACTTTTTTTTTTAATTTAGACTTTAATTAATATAATTGTTATGTGATAGTAATGTATTTTAATATCAATTAAAATTTATTTCATGTTTTATATGGCAATGTTTTGTACAGTATTATTCGTCATTAACAGACAGTTACACATTGTTTATAGTTTGTTCAAATAAAAATAGCTCAAAGTACGCACCAGTCAGACATAAAACTATTCTCTTCTTTTTTCATTCTTCTTTACGCTGTGCCAAAGAGGGGACGCCAAGTTAAATGACGTAAGTCTGTTTCGGTATGTTGTGATATTCTAAAACAATTGAAATCGTCGTCATCCTATTTTTAGACCTCTCTCTTTCGTTTCAGTATACACAAAGTAGAAATCTTTGTAACACAAAGAGAATTTAAATGTTATTGAAAACATCGATTTTTTTTTTATTTTTATTTTTTTTTTACAGACATGCTTGTGCCTGCAGGCACCTGGCAAAGGCCTGTTTCTTTTTTTTATATTGACACTTTCAAAGAGAGAAAGACTTAATTTATATTAGTTTTTTTAGTGCTTGTTTTGCTCGTCTGTATTACGTCTACTTGAGAGTCAAGCTAGCTAGTCAGATGGAAAGAAGGGGGACGGAGGAGGGGATGGAGGGAGGGAGGGAGGTTTTAGCTACCCACATTAGTTGCTTCAGCTGTGATGATGTTGGTTCATTAACAAAGCAAGCACGTGCATGCTAAAGTGCGAGCGAGGCCGGACGCCGCTGGCATGGTGCCACCTCCGTGTTCGCCGCCGACAATCTTGCATCACACACTGGTGCCCTCCTGGCCACCTTTGTCCCCGTACATATGCAACAGTATGCAACCCACAACGCAGCTGTGCTTAAACTGTAAAAGGAAGCATGGGCATTTTAACATTTTTTATACAGAACTGTTAAAAGATTGAACTTTTAAGTCAACTAGAATGAACTAGATTGCAGAAGACAGAAAGTGTTTGATAAAGATAATGCTCGAATGATGCTTGTCAGAGAGAAAAAATTCAGGTCGGATGGGGAAAAAAAAGAAAGCTATAAAAAAATATGTTATTTTATTTTATTTTTTCATCGCTCTTTTCTCAGAATTTCTAGTTTAAAAAAAATATTTGCAGTGAAGCGTCTTCTGCAATCATTTCAACAAGTTCTTGTGGGTGTTAAAAATTCAAAGCAAATAAATTCAAAGAATAATAATAATAAAAAAAAAATGTTAACAGCATGTTGCTATATACAAGAGCAAAGCAAGGAGTGAGAAAGAGAGAGAGGTTGGGCTTCTCGTCAAGTAGAATTTGTTCTGTTCTGCCTCTGGGCTGAGGATAATCGCAAGGCTCTTGTACAGCAGAAGAGCTGAGTTGCTCTGTGCGCTCAGTGCTCTGTGCTTGTAGTGAGGGCTGTGAGAGATAGAGAGATTGAGACGAGATGGACAGAGACTCAAGAGAACCGGGTTGATGGAGAGCGTGAAAAGAAAGACAGCGTTCAATATATAATATATATATATATGTATATATAATTATATAACAGAGAAAGCACATCTAGTGTTGGGTAGAAGAGAATAATTTGTGCAATCTCCAACAAGTCTTTCTATAGAGTTCCTCTCACCAGCTAGATTTGTGACTCTATATATACCTATTATCCGTGGTTCGTGACGAAGCTTTAACTAGCGACAGACAACAGACTTTATTATCAAGAACATTTATTTTCATCTGATCCCCAACTTTTGTCAACCCTCACGTTCTCCACTTGAGAATGTGGCAATCAAATTCTCTATAAATCACAATCAACAACTATAAAAGTTTAACTAAAATATATAATAATAATAATAATATATAATAATAAAAAAAATTATTCTCAATATTATAATATCTACCTTGTATTTCAATTTTTTTATTATAGGCGCATATCAATTTATTGAAACATTTTATTATATATTTGCGAAATAATGTATTTAAGGGTAATTATAAGGATACCAGATATAGGGCAAAAAAAGACAATTGCAATTTCTAATAAAAGCAATTTTCCTTATCTTTTTGCGATAAAAGTGACTCTTATGCAACTCCCCGTTCCGTTTTGCATCTCATGATCTTGTATGCACGTATAAAAAATAATAGAACATGTGTTGAGAATTTTTGTGTAGCTAACATTCCATATAAAAGGATTAACTATTACATATTACGTTTTTTTTTTTTTTTTTTTTTTTTTTTTTTCTTTCGTTCCATTCATAAAACTTAAGCTCGAATGGAGAAATATCCTAGGCTATTATGACTCTCAGCGATTCGATCTAATTTACGGGGCGGATTATGGTTCAACGGGCTGTGCAGAGAGCAGCAAGCAGCAGCAGGCTCTGCTGGCTGCTAGCAGGCTGGTGGTCGTTGCGCGAGGGAAAGTGGGGGGGGGGGGGGGGGGAAGGGGGGGAGTGCAGGGGCAGACTTGCGCTCTCTCGCCCTAAGCACCGCAGTAACAGGCCAGGGTGTGCAGAGGAAGGGAAGATAGAGCGGGGGAAGGGGGGGTGAAGCGTGGGTGTACGTACATCGTGACCAAGCCAGCAGCCGCAGCAGGAACCATTAAACCGTTAACATGAAAATTCATGTTCTACCGATGCCTCACTTTTTTCTCCCCAACAATTAAAAAATAATACACACTTTTATATTTATTTATGAGCAATATTAATTGCTATTTTTTTTTCTTTTTTTAATTTCCGTTAATACAGTTACCTTTACACAACAAAGCTTTCTGTTGACAGGACTTATTTTATGGACATGGCCCACCATCAATAAATTTTTATGTGTAAGTCAATAAAAAGAAAAAGGTTGCATTTTATTTTATACAGTACATGTTTAAATTTTAGACACATTGGAACTTATAAAAGATAAATAAATAAAATTTAGTTTGTAACAACTTCAGTATTTTTTCAAAGATTTTGATTTTTTCAACTTTTTTTATTTTGTGTGAAGTTATTGTATTATACTTCTTATCAATCAAAAATTTTAATTTTTTTTAGAAAACAGGACATGGGAAACTACAAATTATCATAATTATTATTATGCATATCATATAATTTATACGTCATATAATTATATTACAAATATTTTTAGCTTAATTTTTAATTTGATCACAATAGTATATTTTAAATTGCAATTTGAATATTAGCATTTTATACTATGAAACAAAGCAAGTACTCCAAAGCAATCCATTACTTTTTTATGTAAACATTTTACAATAACCTAAAAATTAGGACTAGGGCTGTTGTTGTTGTAGGCTCAAAAATAATTACACACAGTTTGCTTTGTGAGTCGCTCCAACTCAATTTATTCTGCTTCGCTTTAAACATTTGAGTCTGGGATCTTCAGCCAGGCAAGCTTGGTGAACTCTCTCTCTCTCTCTCTCTCTCTCTCTCTCTCTCTCTCTCTCTCTCTCTCTCTCTCTCTCTCTTATTGCTCGAGCTAAATACTAAATAAAATATCTAAAAGCAGCTAGGTAGTCTTAATATAATAAATATATATATATATATATATATATATGATTACTATAAATATAACGTACAAAATCTTAATAAGATTTCTAAAATCACAAAAAATAAATAATTTCTTTAAATAAACAAAACAATATATAATATAATATGTTTAACATTTGTTTATATGTTTAATATATATATTACTTTTAATAACTAATTTAAATAGCAATATAAAAATGTAAGAACTTTGCAGGGACAATTTGAAATAAGCACGTAACCCAGAATAGAGAAGAGGATTCAAAAAAGAAGAGAGAGAGAGAGAGAGAGAGAGAGAGAGAGAGAGAGAGAGCATAGAAACGAATTGTTTTGTTGTAGTCGTAAGAGGATTTTAGATGCTGGCAAGAGATTTTGTTTTGAGCAATCACGTGGAAGTGGCCACTATTTGTCCTCCTCGTAAGACATACGCTCACTACGATTACACTCGCACGTACACCACTTTGCAGACAATATTGTCTGGTAAGTGAAAATAGAAAAATAAAATAAGAAATTGCAAAACTTAAGAACTTTTACTACCTCCCTCCTCAAATAAAATATTAATAGAATAAATAATAAAATAAAAGGAGTTATAAAGTTATAATATAATATATTGAATATTATTTACATGTACATATAATATGTATTTATATAAATATAAAGGGAGAAAGAGACAGAGAAGAAAAATAATAAATATATAATAAAATTGTAAAAAAAATATATAATGTATTCTTTTGCTTTTATTAAAAAAACAAACAAACGAACGAACGAACAAAAATAAAAAAAACAGAGTAATAGAGATTTAGAGCAATATAGCTTGAAAGATCGAATGAATTACGCCTTTTATGAAAGTTAATAGAATTTGTAATTTTATGAATATAATATATATACTTTTGAGCCGAGATCAGTTTGTGTAGTATACTGATATCAATCTTGCGGGTTGACGTTGTAGCTTGTGGGAGGATGAGGGGGGGGGAGAGGGAACGCGGCCAGCTGTCGGTGCTGGTGAGGCTTGAAGAGGAGGATAAGTAGCAGTAAGACGCCGCTGTACAGTTATCAGTAGCAGCCTGAGGTTCAGCCCAGGAGCCACCGTACTTTAACCAACAGGTGCTTTGTGAACTGCCAACTTTAGCCAACAAGATTGATGGATGGATTGAATGAATTGAAGACGAGATTTTTATTTAAGTTAAGATTATGACATGATTAAATATTGACAACATGAATTGATTGATGATATATGTTTATTTACTTCATTTAAATAACTACAACATATCTATGTACAAAAAAATGTTTAAAAATGTTATTATTTATTTTATTTCTATTTTTTTCTTTTTGTAATATTTCAAATATGTGAGTCGCCGCAGATCAAAAAGGTTTAAATCCAAGCCCAACTGGAATTCAATTTTTAAGCCTCAGTTACACCAACAAAAAAAATTTTCAGACCACTTTTGAACCTGGATTTGGAAAGTTAACCATACTTGTCTTTCCAAATCCAGGTTCCAAAGTGGTCTGAAAATTTTTTTGAGGATGTAACTGAGCTAGGCTTAAAAATTGAATTCCAGTTGGGCTTGGATTTAAACCCTTTTGATCTGCGGCGACTCATGTATACAAAGATTTTTCTTTTGAACAGTAAAGTAAAAATTTTAATTTTTATGTTTGTATGCTAATTTTATTTTAATATATTCAAACCAAATTAATCATATATTTTATTTTCCTACGCATTAACTTATACGAATTTTATACAAATTACATTTATGCTATAGTAATATATTTTGTTTATCGCAGTTCCCACGCATTCATTCAAACTCTCTCTCTCTTTCTCTCTCGTATTTAACTTCGGCGTTATAATAATGTATTGAAAATAACTATCAAACAGAATCGAATGAAATAAATTTTAAAAATTCGAGAATGTTCTGAAATTTAATCGCTTATAGTTTGACCAAATTCAAGAGGGTGGTTTTCTCACAACACACAGCTACATTTTCGGTTTCCGTCTATAAGGCCTCAGCCCCATGTTACTTCTACCTCAATTTTCACAAAACTATAAAGACAAAATTTATGTGCCATCTATTGATGACAAGTTCAAAGTTCCCTGCAAGTCTTTTTGCATTTAAGGGGGCAGATTCTGAGACCTCCATCCTTAACTATATTAAACCAAAACACAGTATATTATAACATAACATTCTGAACTTGAAACAAAAAGAATATTAATAAAAATAAAAACTGAATTATGTTATAAATTTGAATGTATTGAAAAAAGTTTTTACATCTTTGGAAAAAGTTAGATATATACGTGAATGAAATAAAAAAAAGTCATTTTCTTTTGGATGATGTGAAGAGACAATATACGAGGCGTGAAAATATGAAAAGTTCCACACTCTTATGCAGATTTTATTTCTCTTCTCGTATTTGGATGGTTGCACTAGATCTGAAGGCTGCTAGGAAATCATCGAGGGGAATTGAACTTTTCAACTGGAATGATTTAACGACGCAGGCTGTCGGCAGCTGCCACCTGGCTGATGGGACACTTGCACCTTGCACAACTTCTCTGCGCAGTGCATGCATAATTATAATTACGGAAATCATTAAACTGTTTACTTCTCATTATTTTTCCATGTCACTGAATAAATAAAATAAAATTGTTGATGACTTGTTTTTTGTTACATATATATTATTTTGCATTTTTCAAAGTCTCGGTACAAAATAATTGGATTTTTTTTCTTATATAAATTTAAACAAACAAACAAACAACATGCAGCAACTTCATAATATCTTGACAATTTATTTTTATGAATATAATATAGTACGTTTGATTTCAATTTGTATCATATTTTTCTTTATTTGAGTTATTTATGTGAAATTTAATGTTTATATAATTCTTTTACTGTAAAAGAAAAACGGGTTGTAAACAAATTAATGTATAAAACACGTATTTTTTCTCTTTTTATTCTTTTTATTTTTCATATTGTATTAAATAATAAAAGAAAATTATAAAATAAAAACACAATGCTCTTAGAATAGAATATAGAAACCAAACTAGGGTATTGTTGACATTTAAATTCACTATGTGTACTAAACTTGTTTTAGTATATTATTGATTAAAAACGCTTTCATTTAAATATATTGATAGCTGTTTTATGCTTTAAATATTATGTTTTGAATCGGACAATTTGCGCAGTAGTCAGTCCACTGACTTAATACTCACAAAAGTTATTGTCCATTTGTCACACACGTGATAAGAATGGCATAACAAATCATGTGACGTGGCTACAACAATAGTGAACACTTCCGGCAAGCGAAGCTCTACTTAGTTTGTCCTACAGTGACTATACACTGGTCGTCATATTTATTTAGGTTTTCATCGTGTTTATAACGCCCTCAATCATTGGTAGCCGGTTTATAACCAAGGATATCATTGGCCGACACGAGCCGAAGTACTCCCAAGCGTTTTCGATGAGAAACTAAATGAATCTGATGGTCATTGTAGACTGCACAGTGGCCGTCACATTTGAAAAGCCTCATGGTCGGAAGCGCTCGGGAGTCATTCGGCTCGGCTCGGCCAATGATGTACTTCGTTACAAACCGGTTACCAATGGCTGAGAGCGTTACAAACACGACCATGAGGCTTTTAAATGTGACGGCCACTGACAGCTGCACACTGCACTGGACCGCCATTTTTATTTTATTATCCTGCAGTGTATGCAACAATTTGTGCATTTAAGTGCGGCGGGTTGTCGCACAGCCCCCTGCTTCAAAATTATTATTTTGGGAAAATGATGTAATGTATTTGAATTCGAAAGTAGAAATCATTAGTGTTTTTATCAAGCATATTTTTCGCATCATTTTATGTTATAGAAAAATCTAAGTTTCATTGAGTGTATCGATATTTTTTTATAAATATTTGACTCGACCCTATAATATAATATAACTATAATATTGTATTTTTTATTATTTTTACAGTAAAACCTTTTATACTGAAACCGAACAGATGTAGCTTTCTAAGAAACAAAATAATATGTAGATATACAATTTCGGTATATATATAAAATTTTCCGCTCTCCCCTTCGAAATGTCTTAAATTTGCAATACTTTCATTGGCTGTGAGGCAAAAACACATCAGCGGCGGTTTATGCCGTCCCAATGTGTACGTACATTTAGAGCAGGCTACAAAAAAAAAAAAAAAAGTTTTGATTCTTGTATGCCAGAAAATTATTTTCAATGTAGTGACATGTATGAGAAATTGTCTTTCTAGCTTGTCAGAATAAAATGTGCTGCAATGTATGAAATGTTTGTTTGGTATCATGAAATAATTAATATAACATGTTTTAGTATTTAGTACATTATGGAAAAGGTGCATGGTAGCCATGAAACTTTTTTTTCATCATGCTAATAACATATTTGAATCTTATTATAGTCAATTTATATTCAGGCTTAGTCAAGAAAAATAAAACGTTTATTGGACATATAATTTTAAACTATACAGCATGTTATATTATAATAAGAACGAATTTTAAATAATGGGTAGTTGTATTTTGGTATACAATCATAATCATCCCACGTGTAACGGATTATACGTAATGGATTAAAGCATTTTTCCTCCTACGCATCACATGCAGCCAAGCAAATGGACAATCTGCATGAAAAAATCTGATTAGCTTAATCGAAAGAGGGGGTTGAATTATGGCCATGTGAATTTTATGCAATTTTTTGAAACCCTGTGGAACCGACAAACTGGCACTGAAGATGGACACATGTCATCGAAAGTGCCGCCTCTAGACGCCTCTGACGTCATGCCTAAGTTGAATTTTTTTCAAAGAAGCCATCTCTTGCAATCGTTTAAAAAATGCATTAAAAAAACATGGCGGCTGCCCGCAATGAAAAAAGTGCAACAGAAGTCTCACAAAAATTATTGTTTTTTATTTGCTTTTTTGCCACTGCTACAACGCCTAAAATACAACTTCAGCTGTCAAAAATGGCATATCATTATATATTTATAAAAAACAAAACCGTTCTTTCGTTTTTGGTGTCAACTTCAATGAATGCTAAAATATACGAGACAAATAACACCAAACTGCAGTGGATGGATTTTTATTCGCCAAAAATACCTCATTTAAAAACTACAAATCATAAATACATACCTTATATAACTGGCGAGGATGCAGCTGACAATTCATTTGTTATTATAGAGATGCGAAATCAGCTTCATTGTCAATTACTTAAATCATAATATAGATGATAATACGGCCTAGCTCATGGCCCGGCTCTGTTGGCAGGCAAACGAGGTCGCGCTGTACGTCTTTATATTTACACTAATTCAAGTCATATCCTACGCTCACTACAATTAAAATTAAACCCCTGAATTCTGTATGCTTCTATACTAATTCTATGGGGGGGGGGTAGATTCCGCCGAATATACTTTTATTCAATGCATTTTTCAATAAAAACGATAAAGTTGGATCAAATTCGCATTTTCTGACCGCACTAGGATTGCTGGGAATGCTGGAATGCTGAGAAAATTGGGAAATAGAATCTTGACTGTTTGCATAAATTTTATTTTTTTAACTGCTGTTTTCTGAATTTCCTTGCGGAAACTCGAATAAATAAAAATACGTGAGCTTCGTCAGCTCGCTTAAATAATTTTTCGCGTGAGCGTGTCGAATTATAAATCAAGTAAATAAATAATAAATCAAAGTAATAATTACATTATAATATATTTTTTTAATTATCACTATAAACTATAATTCAGCCCCCTCTTTCGATTAAGCTAGTCAGATTTTTTGATGCAGCTTGTCTATTGTACAGTATATGTAGAGCTAGTCACATGCACGAGGCTACGAATACGAATACAGCCCTCATACAGAGTTCCACTGGTCTGAAGTTGTATTTACATGAGCGACGAATTCGATATGATTTCGGCGCAATTATAAATCGTAAAAATAATTTTTATAATTGCATTAATTCGAAATGTTTTGATGATGATATTTTGTATCGTAATGCCAAAAATGTCTCTCAAGAAAGGTGATTTCCACAGGATTCCAAATCAAATGCGCAATTGTTGTTAAAAAAAAGAAAATCACTCACCATGGAAATAAACACTTAAGACCGTATAATTCACTCGTTCGACCATCCACGTAGTAATGTAGAGTGTACTGTGTACTTAATATGTATGAATAGGATTTTGTAACTAGAATTAGGTTTCGTGTTTGTTTTTTCACTGATAGCATATTTTAATTTAAGTGCTGTTGCTATTTGTTTTCTCTTTGTACGTTAACGGATTGAGTGATATAATGTTAAGTTTCTATGAAGTCATGTAAGAAAAGTTGGAAAAGAGGCTCTTTTTTTATTCATTATATGATATATAAATTTGATATATTATACATAAATCTTACTTAATGTGAGCATCATAGCCACTTTTCATCCTTAAAGTATGAAATACAAACCCCTGCAATTTAGCAGAGCTGCAACGTAAAGCTTACCACTTAAAGGCGAGGGAGAACTACCATAGAGGAGAGAGTAGAGTGTCTGCCTGTTGTAAATTCATATTCCTCTAAGCTATTCTACAAAACACACTTGTAACACATTTTGGCTGGTCTTGCCATAAAATCCACAAAATTTTTATTTATTCATTCATATAGAAGTTTATAAGCATAATTTAATTTAACAAATTATTATTTTATTATGATAGCTATAAGGCTACATGCTTTAATACATTACGTACATGTTGGAATTTCTTAATGGGCACTACCAAAATAATAGAATGGCAAATTAAAGTCTTACATTAAATTTTAATTAAATTCTTCTGGAATTTGTGAGGAACTTAAATTATTTGTAATTTGCATGTCTTAACATTCTAATTTAACACTAACATAACTTTTACCCGACTATGTTAGTGGTGCATGATGGTGAGTAATAACGTTAATAATACTCACCTGGCAATGTTTTATGATAGTTTGTGGATAATCTTTTAAAGTATCTAACCTTAAACTTCAACTAACTTGAAGTCTTGAATGTTAGGGTGCAGCCTACATCCTACACTGTTACAATGAAATTTTCTGTACCATAAAACGCATGCATTATAATAGTTTAGAAAGGGACAATATAAAAGGTCACTTGATGGTTGAATGTCACATCAAGACACCACGAATTTACCCTTGTTTTGTTTGAGGGCGTTGTCACGCAGCTGATATAGTATTATATAGAATGATTTTGTAATGGCTAAGAACTGTAGTTTTTTTATTTATTTATTTTCTTTTAGAACTTATTTTTGGTTGTACATGACAAACATATGCTCACGTCAAATTTGGACATTCACAAATACAAAACATTCGATCATTTATAATAATTTACATGATTTACATATAGAGTCAAACATAAGCACTAGTAATAAGATAAAAGAAATACAACTAAAAATCACTGATAATACTGATAAATTTTTGTTTAAATGAAATACAAATAGCCATTAAAATAATTATATATTTTAATTTTGTTTCTATTATAACTCTTATAACACTTTTCCGGACATTTTATTACTCTTCAATGCAATAAAATAGTAAAATTATTTTCTAATTAATTTTGAACGAAAAAGTTTACTATTTTTTTTATTGCTTTTAAACATATATATTATATAGGTATTATAAACAAATTAAAAAAATTTAACTGTTTAATACATTGCACAATTTTTGAAAAATTAAGTATTGTATGTGTATTTCAGTATCAACATTGGATTTGTTATTTATTTTGTTTCTAACTAGTGTTGTAGTTATGATAGCAGTCATTTTTTTTTTTTTTTTTTTAAGGCGGCACAGTTTAAAATATAAATGCAAGTGACAACTTTCATATTATTTGCCTTAAAATGAGAAACACATGCCGACTGCCCTTTTGGGATCCTTAATATTAATATCCTTAATAGTTCCAGCAAATCATGCAGGGGTAAAGTTCATGAGGTGAACACGATTTTTTTTTACTGATTTATTGAAAAAACAATATAAGGCCTTTTACAGATTAAATTATATATTCCAATATTTTAAAAAAATTATGAATCCAATTCAGTTAATTTATTTAACCACTGGTTGTACAAGTACAACATGGATTACGTCATTTTTACCATATAATAATTGCAACAAAACATTAAAACATAAAACAAACAACAACAATCAACAACAGCACTTCGTAAAAATTAAAAAAAAAAAAACTACAAAAAAAAAAGCTGAGAAAATATTTTATCAATACTGAAATACATCTTCACTGAATAAATCTCATTATGAATGAGAATGCTTTTCAATTTTAATTTTCAATGTCTCTCAAGCTCAATTTAGGCTGTCTGATAGGCAGAACTTTTTTTTTAATAAACTTGCATTATGCGCTTCTGAAACTATTATATTTTTATTTCTAGTATTATAGTAATTTAATTCACTATCATGCATATACTGGTATGTACTCTGTACGGAAATATTGAAAGACATATTGATAATTTCAATTAAGGGATGTCAAATTAGATTTAAAAAGCTTTAAAATATTTTTTTAGCAGTACTAAAACTTAGTACCTAACAGACAACACAGCTAATAGGAAAATGAGACCAAGTAATTTAGAATGATTAATTGAATTGAGAAAGTCAGTAAAACGTTGTAAGACTTATACCCAGCTACTTTATTTGTGAGAGTTTTGTCAGTATATGGATGGAACTTATCTTTTTTCTTGACTGTATTTTTTTCATTGTGTTTTCATAAAAAATAAATAATTAGAAATTAATAAAAATAATTAGGAAATTGATTAAGAAAATTAATAAAAAAGAAATAACCTTGTGAAAGCTTTAGACCAGCTGTTTCATGCATGTATTTTGTGTATCATGCATGATCAGCTATGTGACATGAATTTTACATCTCTTTTCTTAGAGTACAAATAGAATATTGATGTCAAGATGAAATAGAAATAATTTAGTTAGTAGTAAATAATTACGAATTAAAGATAAATTTTAAAAAATCTTTGATGGAAATATAATTAAAGAAAGGAATCCAACTATTTGTAGTCTATATTATACGTTACAATAGTTGTTCAAAATAAAATGCCAACAATACGTTTAATAAATCGTTGGTGATAAAAAGTACTACAAAAGTAACTATCCACTTTAAAGAAAATCGTTCTCTTACTAAAAGGTTTCTCAACGTGTTTTCCGTCATAAGGATAAAATTATCATTTTTTTTTTTCCTCCTTTGATCAATTTTTACCATTAATGATATCTATGTTCATGTTTTAAAAGGTACAATAAAAATAATTCAATTGTGACAGTAATAAAAAAGAACATTAAAAATATAAAAAGAAGCTTTCTTTTTTTACTAAAGGAATATTTATTGCATGAATTGCTTTGTTGATATACTGCTACTAATATTTAATATCGATGCTTTAAAAGACTTGATAAAAATAATTCAATTATATTATTAAAAATAATAACTAGTGAATAAGGAAAATAAAAGTAATTAATACTTTAATACTTTGAGTTTTTATTATCATTTTTTATCGAACGTTTACAATAGAGTACCTAAACTAGTTTAAATTGCATCATATACGTTGCATTGCTAACATATCATTAAATATAAATAATTTATAATAATTTTGTGAATGTTTTTTTATATTTTTTCAGAGAGCGACGAGTTTGGAGCGTGGCATGCGTCGCCGTTAGAATCGAGTCATCTGGGAATTTGGCACCGGCGGAAAAGGAGTGTGTCCGAGACAAGGACGCGGTCACCGGTCGCCGCCCCCCTGGTCGCACCCTCCTCCCCCGCCGTAGCCACCACCGGCGCCATCGCCGGCGTCGCCAGAGACCACAACGTCATCGCCGCATCTTAAGTTGCAGCGCCCTTTTCCACCCCCTTCTGCCTGCCTCATCCCTGCAGCACGCACCACTTGGTGTTGTGCACCTCCCAACAACCCTGGTCACCTGATCTCCCACCAAACTACCGACGTCCCTGACGCATGCGACGATAACTGCAACAAAAAATAAAAAAAGAAAAAAAGAGAGGAATTTAACAATAATAATAAAATAATAATAATAAAGCGATGGGAGTATTTGTGTATCATGTATATTAACATGATTTATTTTTTCTGTTTAGAGCTACTTATATCATCGATAAAAATGTGTTTAGTATTTAAATAAAACTGAAAAATAAAAAAAAGATGATGATTGAGGACCGTAAGTTCAAAACTTTATGTGATTGAGATTATAATTTTTAATAGATTTTTTTGTTGTTGTTGTATTGTTTTGTGTTATAATTTTAGAGAAGTCTTTTTTTGTTTGTTTTGTTTTCTCTCATTATGATGAAGCATTTATGTCAAATGGTGCTGGTGTTTTTTTTCTTTTAATTTCATTTATTTTTATTTATTATTTTAAATTTTAAAGTTGTATTTGTTGAACCAAGAGGCCGTGGTGGCTCGAAGAGATAAAGATTGTCTTACCATATTGAGGCCTATCTATACGAGAGTCAATATCTGCGTATTAACTATAATGATAATAATAATATTAATAATAATAAATATAAATACTACGCATACTATCAGGTCCTATATAAAAATAGACAGAGCAGAGCAGTATATGATAAATAATCTTGGGCTTCTCTAAAAGTACTGCTTGTTGCCATAACAAGGGAAGTCTGCATCCATTAAACAATTTAACACTAGTATTTGAATCAATGAAAGAAAACAAATTGTTGTGAATGTGAATAATTAATAATATTGTGTTTTGTGCTTACGGTCGATCCTTGATATTGCAGCTTTCATAATAATATATATTATATTCCCGTTAGAATATTAATTTGTTACTTGGTATATACGAAGAAGTCGTTTAATTGTGCAAGACTTTGGCTATCGATACACGATAAACAAAATGTGAGATACTAATTATTACTATGCGGAAATATATTTACAGCCTATGGTTAAAAAACAGTTAAAAGTTAGTTAACAAGAAATATAAATTTACACTCATGGAACTTTATGGATTATTTACCTGTCTCAAGTATTGAGCTTACTTTGTCACTTATTATTAAAAAAAAATAATAACATTGAAACGTAATCAATAATATTTTAAGTAAAAAACAAAAACATGATTTATTAATAGCAGAAAAAAAAATTAAATGAAATAAAATGTCATGCCAAATTAGTATGTTTTCATCTACATTTGAGCTTTTAATTTTTTACATATCAATTATTACATTTAAAAATATTAGTATATTATACATAAAATAATATAAAAAAAATTGCTGGTAATATATAATTTCCGGATTTGCTTTCTATATAATTATATATATATATACAATGTAATGTAACAATAATAATAAAAAATGTTTATCTACTAATTTAATTAAGTGTATCGATAGACCTTGCCTATACTAGTCAGAATACACGATCGCACATTCGCGTATTCGTTTGTACAGAAGAACGAACGATATGAGAGTTATTATGTATATTTAAGTGTTTTTTGAGTCACTCCACCACACTTTCCTGTTCCTCTAATACTCCACTCCTTGTTGTTTGGTTGTTACCTTCTCCTGATCCTGCCTGATCATCAATCATTATCCTACTCCCCACCCTTCCCCTTCATCCTGAACTCACCATGCAATTGGCAACAAACCTAACCTCCTTTTGTGCTGCGACGGACGGTAACGTCCATTGCGGTAGAACGTGTCGAGAAATATGACAATACATATATTAATAATATATATTTAACCAGTTCCGAATTCACATGTCAAATGATAATAATAATTATAATAATAATATATATACATATATATAAAGAGGAAAAAAAATTCAGATTAACGGGTGATATTTTAAAAATATAAATTATATTGCATTTATTTTTTGTTTGTGTCATTAGATTGCACTGATATATTAGGTTTCAAGCACATAATTATTTTACTGTTTTTAATTTTCTCTTCTTCACTGATTTTTATTTTATCATTTTAATATTGTTGTTATGTAAATATTTTTTAAAAAAATAACTATTGTTTGATGAATTTTATTTATATTTATTTATTTTTGAAAAGCACAGTAATATAATATATCTATTTATTTATTTATTTATTTATTTTTTGCACATGCAGTACCGGAAGTTTCATGAAGTAAATTCAAGAAAGCTTATAGGCTGGCCTTTTTAAAAAGTCAATTAATATAATTATAATTTTAAGCTAATGTAAATGTGAGGGCGAGGAGAAAGTAAAAATTTTGTTTTTAAATTTTTTGATTTTTTTTTTATTGTTTTCTTTTTGTTCATTGAAAAATAAAAATAATAATATCTGCAGCTCACGTCAAAGTATTCTATAGATCAAATTTGCATATAAACTTCTCTCGCATTCTTCTAATTATTAATGTAGAAATAATTTTTTCTGTGTATTAATGTTGTAGTAATTTACTCACTTAAAAAAATTTCACGGCTCATAAAAAATAATAATAATATTATAATAATAATAATAACAATACAAATATATCGACAATACTATAAATTTTTTGTAAACAAATAATAATCCATATTTAAAAAAAAATAATGCGCTTGAATTTACTTTTTACATTTAAAAAAGAAGACAAAATGTTCCGGATGCGAACACCCCAGTAGATGATGCACCTAATTAATTATACATGTGACCATCGAGTCCTGCTTGAAAGACTTGCATTCAAAAAGTTGACAATAATTAGAGTGACGAGGCACGTCATGATCCCGTATAGGGCCTATATACAATATATATTTTCTTTTAAAAGTCATTTTTGTCTTTAATGTACTGTTGATGCAGAGTGTTTGTATAAAAAAATCCTTAAATCCAATGTTTCTATTTAGTCTGTTGACAAAACTAAACTTGTGTTAAATAAAACAAATGTATAGCAAAAACTAAGAAAGGAGATAATATTTAAAACAAACAAACGAAAACAACAAAACAAAAAATTTGTCTGTTCTCTCTGTCTACACATTTTTTTTTAAATAAATTATTTCTTCTCCAACATATCTAATACGAATTCAAACACATCATTGGACATATTGAAGCTATAAAGCTAAATTTTTATATCCTTTTTCCTGTATAACATTTCAATGCTTGGGTGATTCTTCTACTTCCATTTAAAAGAAATAAAAATTAAATTAAAATTTAAAAAAATAAAACACAGGGATGAATAATTTCTCCTTCTCAATTACTGTCACATATCCTACATAGTGCATATCTGTATCTTATGTACTGTACTGTACCCCCTGGTGTGTAATGCAAGCCATGGCAAAAATTCACAAAATAAATTAACTCACCGTGATCTACTGTGTTATTTTTTATCGTACACTCCTGGACATAAGCATTTACAAGACACTTTCATTTAAACAGTAAATTGATGTGGACTTACAACTCTACAGAAATTTACAATCTTTTAATACTGGAGTTAATATAACCACTCCTAAAATGAAAAATAATAATAATAATGAAAAGAGGGGGCATAACGAAGCAGAGATGGCCGGGTTGGTAAATACCTATGTCCAAGGATGTACACCCTACTGACGAGTTTGAATAATATTAATTAAAATGTTAAGGACATTCATATTTGAAGTACACCTGAGTTGAATAATTTCCTCCTTATCACGTGCTATTCGCAATTGACATTTTTAACCTTATTTTTTCATTCCTTTGCTTTTTAATGTTTATATATATAACATAAAGCACCAGAGCATGCATAATGTATTATGAGATTTCATTCTTACAAAAAGGTGGAAAAATTTTATGATAATACATGACATTTATTTCAACTCGGGTACTTTTTTTTTTTTTTTTTTACAATACTATTGTGGTTGTATCTTTATAATTTATTATATTTATGATGTTAATTCTATGAACTTCAACAAATAACAATAAAAGTATTTACAAAAAACTAAGACAGATAGAGTGAATCATTGAGCAAATTCATGAATGTGACGCAACAGGCGTGTCGGAAGAAACGTAAATAAATCAGAGTGTCGTAACGGCCAACAGGAGCTGTTTATGGCACAACCACTTTCCAGAAGCAAACCTGTAGCATTTCAAGCCAATTTAACTTGATATATATTCAAATTTTGTGTCCATGCTATGGAATAACATTGATCTATAAATATTTTTTACTGGAAAAATATGAATTTTCCACTTACATATTTAGCCTCTTTAAATTAGTATAAGATATTGGTGCAATATTGGATTGTTGACCTTTCTTTTTCATTCATTCAGTAAGTGTTTCAAAAATTAAACAAAAAACATATATATATATATATATATATATATATATATATATATATATATATATTATATATATTATATATATTATATATATATATATTTAATTTGAAATACAATCAAGAGTTGCATAACTTTTTATATACTGTGTTGATTTACACACAGAAACAATTACATGGTTAACACACTTATGAGCAAAGAAAATAAAATTAAAAAATAAAATTGCATCAAATCTAAGAATTTTTTTATAAAACGACCATGCCTTTTAATGTTAGTACATCAATTTAGTTTTATTAGTCACTCGCTAGTAACAATTTAGGTCAGAACGAATGTTACAAGCACTTCTTTGCTGGATTTGAAGATGCCAATAAACTTTGTCTCACCCGTAATGATTGAGTAGGAAAAGTTGAAAACATGATCCATAAGACCATCTTCAAGCTGGAAATATAAATATATACTTTTAGCTATTTTTGCTGTTTTTTTTTTTTTTTTTAATTATTGATAAAGTTTAAATATGAACAGTATAAAATATACATGCACATTATATAAAAAAAATGTTTATATTAATAAACTTTTTAAATCTTAAACTGATATAAAATAAAAATTCAATGCTGTATTTTTTTTATGCATATAATATAAACTTGATTCGATAAGAAACTTGCGTTATTAAATTTGCAATGTCAATATGGGTAGACTATTTAAAAAAAGTAAAATTCTACTCTATTGAAATTGGAGGGTTTTCAATACAAAGGCTAAACTTATACTGATAAGAAGTGAGAAGAATGAGAACCTTGACAAGAATCGTTTCAGATCCTGCTTTTATCAAGCGTTATCATCTGTCTTTATGCTGCAATGAGGTAGGATGAATTGTTTACGTCAATTACATAGAAGGGGAGCTAATGTATTGCTCAACGATGAATAATGTTTACTCTGATTATAAAATAGTCTGAGACAACCCTTATTAACGTAACGATTCCTCCAGCCTTTCCTCCAAGTGGTGATAAATGTTAAGTTTTTAATTTCAAATTTGTTTATTATATATTATATATATATATATATATATATATATATATATATATATATATATATATATATATATATATATATTTGAAATTTAAGACGTGTTTGTAAATACACAATTAGAAATAATCCATTAATGATCCTTATGTTCCATTTACTGAAATTTTTTTTTTTTTTTTTTTAATGTGTTTATTCCGAAAAGAAAATATATTTATTTATTACAATGTTAGCTTACTACAGCATATTCTGCTATTAGTGTAAGCATTCAAACTTAACAACAGTATTAACAACAGTTGGAAGGATTGAAAGGAAAGGAGGCGGCTGTGGCCTTGTGTTAGGAACTGCCCCGGCATTTGCCTGGGAGTGACGATGGGAAACCACAGAAAACCATCATCGAGGCAGACGATACCAAAGGGAACGACCTTCGGCATCTCCCGAATACAGGCAGTATAGTGGAAGAACATATACATGCCATCTCTCGGGAGCTTACCAGAACACGCTGCCATACCTCAGCTCGAAGTGACGAAAAGTCACCTGAGCCAAGGCAGGAAGCGATCCTGGGTCTCCCGAGCGATAGGCAGAGATCAAACCACTACGCTACGCTGCTCGTATATTACACTTTATATAGATTATTACAATACACCCCAAGAGTTTGGAAAACTCGTACGCGGGGAACGTCAGTTTTTAGATACTTTTAGGCAAGATGGCAAATATGACAAAAACTTGTTTTACAAGATTAGTTTTTAGAATATTAGCAATTAACTTGTGACAATAGACACAGACTTCAAGTTTTCACATATTCAAAAAATGAAATTAACAATTTGTTTGCTTAGTATTAAATATCCAATGGTCAACAGATGCAGGTTATAAAATTACAATAGAACACATTTAACATTTAGTAACATATTAACATATGGAGATTATACTCTTATCAACAAGAAATCAATTGATGCTTTTATATTTTAAATTGATCTGTATAATTCAAATCAGTATAGATATGTAACAGTAAATTCCTTACATATAATTCAAATTCCTTTTCACTAGCATCTCTAGTTTCAATTGGAATAGAATTATAAAATTTTGCCCCCCCCCCCCCCCCTATGAAGGAATGCTTCTTGACCAGTTCTACAAGTAGTGTTCTGTAAATGAACATTCCTCGCATTCCTTGTAAAATAATGTTGAAGAATAATACTAGATTTTATTAATTTGTGTTCAATTTTATAATACATGAGTACAACCTCTTTAAAATATTTTTATGTTCAGTATCTTAGTAGTATTATACACATTCACAGTTCTAGTTAGTCTTGGCATATTAAAAATAAATTTAACTGCTCTATTTTGGAGAATCTGTAATGGATATAAAACATTTTTTGTAGCACTACCCCAGATAGGAAGCATATAGTTAATATGTGAATTAATAAGGTTCATCATTCATCAGTAATAATTTATTATTTTCTGATTGTGTATTTACGAACAGACCTATTAATTCATTTTTTTTTTTTAATATTCTAGTTTATTTCAAAAATTTTATGTTTAATTTTTAAGTAGTTGTACAGTACATTCAGCTTTAAGGGCAGGCGAGCGGATGACAGATAACCTGGATTTGCTGTAGTAATCGCCAAAGCTTCATCTCGCTGCAGACTATCAATGGACAGTTTCCACAGTTCTTTCAGTCGCAGGTGAGTGCTAGTACGATGACTGCATACAAAGCCTTATCTAACACACGCTGGAAGAACACCCCTCCATTATAAAGTGGGAGTAAATTGTAGTCTTCCAGGATATTACGTGTCAATGTAACGACAACAATATTTGTTTGCAAACTTGCATGGTAGCACAAAAAATGTAGTGAAAGAAATGAAAACAATGTTTCTATGAGGTAACATTACAATCTCCAATGCTGCTAATATTTATTAATCCTTTCAATTCAACGTATTGTTTTGTTTATTTTATTTTTCCTTCGTGGTCCTTCGGCAAGGGAAACATTTTTAAGCCTTCCCAATCTTTGTTTTGTTTTATCTCGTTTATTATTTTTTTATTACGGGTCTTTCACCATACGTCATATAATATTATGATGTCATGATTTTGTAGGCAAAACATTGTCAGCAATATAACAGATACGGGCTAACGTTGGTCTTGAAATTCTCTTGATTATAATATTGGCATCATTTAAACTAGAATTTTAATAAAAAAGTAAAAAAAAGAGATGTGAGTTATGTTAACCCGCATAGCATAGGATTTTAGGGTTTCCTGTTTCCAGCCTACATCCCTTCTTATTCTTTTTGATCCGTTTTTGAGAGTAGGCCAATAACAGCCATGCACCCAAGCACACCTGCCTACATCCCGAAGATCTTTAGGTGGCTTCGGGCATCTCCGTGCTATCCAAAACTTAAACATGATAATCCCGTATCAAGCAATCTCATTGTACATTAAAAGGCTGCAGAAGGGAACTTTTCAGAGGCAAGGAATGTATATTGAGCAACATATGGTAACAAATAACAAGTCATGTATCCTCACTGTCATACACTACACTCAATATTAAGCAAGCATATATGCACTACAAGAAATATCATTACGTTTTACAATCCTGCAGTACATGTTTTATGATGTTTTAACACTTTATAATGACACAAATAAGGTTCACTTGCAAAGAAAATATGATTTATTTCCATTATATTCTCGTGTGTTCATTATTAATATGAACATTAATATGAAAGCGTAAAATAATTTAGTGTTATGAAAACCTAAATGATATCCCCTTTCATTTAAAACGTGTGATATATATATATATATATATATATATATATATATATATATATATATATATATATATATATATATATATTATATATATATATATATTGCTTTAATTTGACCATTGAACCGATGTGATACGCATCACTATATAAGTGTGTATGATGCTAAAGCACACAAATAATTTAACTCCAAATAATTTAAATCAGATTAAAACGTAGTGAATAATATAAAGAGGTATGGTAAAAGCAAGCGAGATTCAATTGGTTCGCATTGTTGTATGATGAGAGAGAGAGAGAGAGAGAGAGAGAGAGAGAGAGAGAGAGAGAGAGAGAGAGAGAGAGAGAGAGAGAGAGAGAGAGAGAGATGTGTGTATATGGTTGATAGCAAGCCACGTACACACATAGGTGCGAGGTGGTTGTAGGGAGAGCCACCAGTAGTATACAGTATTAGGTACCAGTAGTATAGTGGCAATGAGGGCAGCATGGATGCAGGCGAGTGAGTAGACAGCTGATGCAAATGACATGCTTGTGAGGCTCTCTATCGTCATCCATCACTGACCGCTACAGCCGCAGCACCAGCCAGCATCAAGTGCTGTAATACCCATAATCCCCTTCATATCAGTTTACTATGACGTCATACATATCTCTTCTTGCGTTTGTAATAAGTGACGACATAAAAAAAAAAAGATTTAGTAACGTAACACACAGAATAACACACAGGGCATAGTGGTTAACAAGGCTGCGCAAATGGGAAATTTTGTGTACAAATAATATTAATTTGTAAGGAAAATATGAGTTTATTGCTATTTATAGTGCCTTCATCATGATTGTGTAGTTTTAAAAACGACCAATAAGAAATTGAATTGCATTTGTTTTGATGGAAGAAAAAACAGTGCAAAACACAACAAACTTATACTAATTATTAAAAAAATATAAGTACCTTATAAAATACAGTACCTTACATGTATTTACAATTATGTTTATAAATTAAATATCAGAAGTAATAAAATAATAATTTGTATGACGTAAGGGGAAATAAAGGTGAAGGAATCTAAAATTAAATATCATGTATATATAATTGTCAGTTTTGGCATCAGGATTCTAAAATTAGGAATACTTGTAACAAGAATACACTTTTGTTGTATTACAATGAAGATTTTTTCTTTCTAGTGGTTAAATAATTAAAGGATGATGAGTAAAGGGAGAGAGGGGGTGGGGAGACTCACTGAACTTTGAGTATCGCTGGGAGCTGGGCTGGCGAGAAGACACGCAGAAGGCAGGCTACTCCGTTCTTTATCCTGCAGCCACTTCTAAAGTTAACAACTAAACTTTACTTATACTCATCACGTAACATGTAAAGGTCATTCATACCTCTCCAACTTTTCATTAAAAGGCCAAACTTATTAGCATACGTTTGATGATTTTAGTAGTTTCAGGATACGTCGTCAAAGATTGACAAAGTACAAAATATTTATTTGTTTTATTTAAAAAAAAAAAAAAAAAAAAAAATTGACTGATAAAAAAGTAAATTTGCTAAAAAACATGTAAATAATTCAAATATCTTTGTCGAAAGTTGTGTATATTATTTTCTTGTTCTTCCATACATAAATTTCATTAAAAATAGTCAAGCTTCTAACTAATTTGTAATATCACCAATAACACAAATGATATCAGTGAAAATGGTTGATAATCCCATTTTTAGTACCACTATTTGATCTCGTCATAATAATCATTTACCAGTCATCAACGTAGACAGAAATATGATTAAAAAATTGGTGACATTGTAATTTAAATGGCAAATAATCACGCGGCACTGTGTAATGAAGCTTGTATATAAAAAATATAAACAATATAAAGCTGGATAATATTAAAGTTTCTAGGGCAAAGAACAGTACAAGAAACATTGAAGTAAATATTGAAATTATGATTAATATTTTAAAATTAAATATTTTTGTCAATTTTGTATAAAGAAACGACAAATTCTGTTCTATGATGATCACATTAATTATCATTATAATAAACATTTTACATATTACAGTCTCTCTCTCTCCAATGGGTTATAAGTTATAACATGCAGTGATATTGTCTGAATATTATCAGTATTACCAGTATTTTTTTATATTATATAATTTTTGGGTATATAATACTTTACAAAGGTTACGCTCCATCTTCACATACTGTATAATTAAATGGCAACATCAATCTTGTTAACTTAATTAGTTAAAATTTTTATGGCTTCGTATTTACTTTTCATCATAACCTTTCCATTATAATTTAAAATTTGTTTTCTTGATCTTAAGAGTGCATCATGCGTACAGCTGGAACAAATTTACATGTACAGTGTAACCAAAAATAGACAATGTGCAATCCGATGTCTACTATTTCTTATAGCAACAATAATTTGAATTAACTCAATTCTTTACATCATATTTGATAAAATTATTTTTGAAACATGAGATTGCAAATATTGATGCAGTATTGGTTGTTTTGTACATCAAATGAGAGCGAGGAAAACAGAAAATGTATTTTAGCTCTGAAACAATATCGAATTGTGGTTTGGACTTAATTGATAAGCTCTTCTTTTCTTTAATTCTCGGAAATACGAATTAATACACATCATACAGTGAGAAAAGGCTATAGAAATCTTTACTTCATTAAGGTGTGTCTCAGAGCTTTATACTCTTGTGTCAAGTGTCATTGTAATCATCGTTGTACAATCGCTCTCCATATACAAAGTACGCCCCCGTCGCTCTAAATTCTAAATAATTCATTGCTGCGTGATAACCAATGTCTCTAATAAGACGGTAATACACGATACAATTTTTTTATGTATTGCATATAATTTTCACCTACACGATAAATTTATCCTCACATTTGTTTAATGGAGTTGAAGTTTTCTTGTAAAGAAAATTTTATGCAGTAAATAGAAAATTGTATCGTATAATCAAAAGATATAAATACATTATATTATGCTATCTGTTATAATGCCTGCAATTATGAGCTGGTATTATATGGAAAATTATACCTTGTATATACAGTATGCAAGGTATAATTTTTGTACATTTATTGAATATATATTTTATTTACAAGAAAACTCCCAGTCCTCTTCAGCAGTTTATAAGAAATTTGATTAGAATTTTTTTAAAACATGACTATTAAATTTCACGCGTGCAGAATTTAACAAGTCACTTACAAGATAAGATAAATCTTCTTGCAATGAAAATTGAACGAAAATATCAATTATCTTGTAATACCTACATGCTTAAAAGAGAAATATTTTGCTGATTGGAATTTAAAACCCTGAAGAAAATTGTGACAGTTCTCATTTGATTAATTAACTTATTGTATAGTACCAGTTTATTTAATACAAAATATTATTTTTACATATATATTTTAAAAACGAATTATTTAATGCATGCATTTAATCAAAATGATCATATTACCTTGTCAAAAGAACAAGTATATGAGAATAGAGAGTTTAGTTTAAGTTAAGATTGATTGACACCTTTCGATTTGTGAGCTTATTGAAGCATTGAAAACATATTTTTTTAACATTATTTCCTTTCCTTAGAAGAAGAAAAACGTCGATTTGAAAACCAGAATTTTCTCCAATAAATGATGGAGGATTGTAATTCTAATATGACTCACCCACGTGCATGAGTCATGCCCACGCACACCACTCCGATGTGGTAATGACATGAAGTGGACTTGCTTGCTATCTCTTGTAAGCAGACAGCTTGGCTGCTGTCTAGTTATTTCCAGGCTCCAAAAGCAAAAAGCTTCTACTTTCAAACTTAAAGAGGACTTAAATGAACAAATTCTCATAACAACGCAAATAATGCGCACTTGTTTTGATATAATATAGTATCCATATTTTTTGACGCTATAATTTTGTGGTCACTGTCATAACACTGCAAATTTGCTTGGAAACATGGATTTCACGGCAAGTGCACAAAAATTGCATTTTATTGCGGCCCTTGCTCATGCAAATCCATTTTGAATTTGATTTTCCTTTCCCGTGACCTCCTTCTGGCACGTCCTACTCCACCAAGGTACAGTTATGTAAAATAAGACTGAGACACTTCACATGCTGGATTGTTACAGTGAGCACCATCGGTCTGCTCACCTGGATTATATATATATATATATATATATATATATATATATATATATATATATATATATATATATATATATATATATATATATATATATATATATATATATATTATAATTATATCAACACTGTTAGAGCAAGATAAGGTGATTCACAATCGCCTAACTCTCTTCGAATCCACCTATAGCTACCATAATGCCCTCAAAATTTTTTATTGCAGAAATGGATAGAGCGTGCAAAGTTATGCTACCCTGATTTTTTTCAGATTTTTTACAGACCGGGAACTATTTTTAAAAAATATTGAAAGTCTTTTCTGTGACGTCACGCGGCGGCAAGTCCTATATTTTTCTTAAGGAGCGGCGTCTCGTGACGTCACAAAAAGAACTTTCAATAATTTTTTAAAAATAGTTTCCGGGTTTTAAAAAATCTGAAAAAATATCAGGGTAGCATAACTTTGCACGCTCTATCCATTTCTGGCAATAAAAAAAAAATTGAGGTCAATACTCCATTGGTCAGCAGCCAGCACCATTAGTGCTACTCTGACTCTCATGCAGCCAAGTGGCCCACTTTTATTAATCGTATCTGTCCCACCATTTCAGTTCCAACAAAACTGTTGTTGCGAAGAACATTGCAATTTGCAAGGTACCATCACTTTCACTCATTTTATTTTGATTTTCTATTCAAATGACGTTATGAAGAAATAAACACCATTATGGCAGTAGGCCTGTTCGTAAACCCTGAACTATGTAGTTTGTCTGAATTTTATTTCCTTGTAAATGTACTTGGACATATAAGGTCAATTGAGTGCACAAATTGGACGTATACACTGGCTGTACTAAGATTTACGAACGGATAAATTGTACGTATACACTGGCTGTAATAAGATTTACGAACGGATTTATTGATGCATGCATACGTGATACTTTTTCTTCTAAAGAAATGTATTATTAAAATAACTCATCTACAGTGCCATGTAATAATATAATAACATTAAATATAATTATTAATAATAATAATTATAAAATAATATAATAACAGTTTTTCAGGTGAAATAATCCAAAGAACTGAAAAAGTTTATATTGCACAGTAAAATAAAAATATTTTATTACACTAAATACCACTTAACAATATGAACGTAATTTCAATTAAAAAAAATAAACATATTGTAATTAGGGAGATTATTTCATTTAATTTGATTTGATAATCAATAATCAGGCAGTTTAGGCACCCCCACTGCACTAGCTTAAGGTCATTGGGGTAAATATATTTATTTTATTTTTATTTATTGGACTTAAATATGAATGAAAATTACTAAATGCTGTCATCTTTCAAAATAATGACCGTGATTCCCATAAAAGCTAGCGTAAGTGTAGATTTAAACTGCAAATTTGGTACAAAAATGCATTTTAAGAGAATCAACTTCCTTGACAAATTTGTAAATTAAAAACAAGTAAAGAAGAAATTGAACTTTTTCTTATGAGCCTTGTGGTTAAAATCAACCACAATCAATGAATGAAATAAAAACAATCATTGCTAGCAAAGTTAGACTCTTGGAACCAACCATATTTAGCAGTCTGCCTCATAGCATCCCCCCCCCCCATAAATATTAAAATTCATAGTATGATATTATTGAATCGGTGTTTGGGAGTAATACAAGTTTATAACCGATTTTCACTACAGAGGTTGTTTTCATTGAATTCTGAATTGAGATAATAAACTATCCTTAAACTAACATGATTAAGAAACAAGTTTAACCCTCATATATATAATAAATTTGCCATAAAGTAACCATCATGAAATAGTAATATAAATGTCATTCTAATAAATCGTTACTTTACAATAAAATATGTTTTCTCATTTAAATATAATATATGTGACTAACATCTTAGACTTATCATTAATAGTTAGGGTTTTACTTATATTATTACTGTTAGTTCGTAACCACAAGACGCTTATCAAATTAATAGCCACTTAAGGAGTTTATGGCTTTTAAGTTGACTGTTTACATCACCAAAATGTTTCCCTACAGCACTGTAGAATTAAGTGCGGTATTTGCTATCATAACTACTATAAAAACCAATACCTATTACACTTATTACATTAATTACATGAAATTTTTGATAAATTAAGTATTTTTTAAAAATTTATTTTGGATCATTTAATAAACTGCTTTAGAAACTTACAGCGTGTGACGTCAGCTGAATCTTATTACCCTACTACACTGAGAAAAGGTTAGAGCATCGTGACTTGAGTAAGAAAGCCTACTCTTATCAAGAATATCATTGTGAGGCAATAATTTAATTTGTAGATCATATATTGATGTGTGATAATATAATGATTAAAAAAGTCGGTATTGATTTTGGTACAATTTTTAAGATTATTGCATACAATATTTCCTAAAAGAAAAATTTTATGCAAAATTGCGGCATGCAATACTACTTACTCTTGATAAAAAAAATGTTTTGCAACGACCTTTTACACTTTAAGATTCTTCTAGCTAGTACTTTCTTAGTGGACTAAATTAATTGTATCTATATATAGTATTTGGTATAAGCTTGTATATTACACTAATAATATTAATATAATAATATATTATATAATTTTGCTCATAATTTTCCCTTGCAAGAAAATTTCATCTCCATACAAACAAATGAAGTTAAAGTTGATTTTTTTTTTTTTTTTTTTTTTTTTTTATACAATGAAAACTTGTATTGTATGCAATAACTAGAAAAATTGTAACGTGTAATACCTGCTTTTTAAGAAAAATAATTATTTTGAATATATTTTTCACATTAATTGGCTTTAAATACGTCGTTTTTTTTCTTTATATGTAACCAGTTATTAAAGGTTCGTAATTCACGTTATTCTTGGAAATTCTTTTTAAAGTAAAGTGCGCGCTAGAAAAAAAAGTTGAGTTAGTATTTTCTAAAAATAGTTCAAGTAGTCCTCCATATCAAACCAAAATTCAAAAAATTCTATCTCAAACAGGTTTGCCAGAAAACAATTCCAAAGTCAGAGTGAACGCGTCGCTTAACATGGGGCCTTACCTGACAAAACCCCTCGAATATCTCGAAAAAATACACCGTTAGGTGGTATGAAAAAAATATAATGATGTTCTATGACCCAAGCTTTAACCAAAAACCGATTAAAAAAATTTCTCTCGAATCCATTTTTCCGTAAAAAAATCAAGAAAATCTACCATGTTAATTCCCATAAGATTTTTTATTATTTTTTTACGGAAAAATGGATTCGAGAGAATTTTTTTTTAATCGGTTTTTGGTTAAAGCTTGGGTCATAGAACATCACTATATTTTTTTCATACCACCTAACGGTGTATTTTTTCGAGATATTCGAGGGTTTTTGTCAGGTAAGGCCCCATGTTAAGCGACGCGTTCACTCTGACTTTGGAATTTTTTTCTGGCAAACCTGTTTGAGATAGAATTTTTTTAATTTTGGTTTGATATGGAGGACTACTTGAACTATTTTTAGAAAATACTAACTCAACTTTTTTTTCTAGCGCGCACTTTACTTTAACAACAAAGAATAAATTTCATGCACTTATTAATATAATTATATTAATTTATGCAGTTGCCACTTATTGTTAGTATTAGCATAATTTATAATTTTGTAGTGATGATTACGTCATTAGAACAAATTTGATGTGCATGATGTACAAGTAAGGCGGTATACAGTTCAGTATATTAATATAAGAGAGCGGGTAGTTGCCTTACACTTTCACACGGTTCATTCTATCGAAACTGCATGTATAATAATGAATAATATTATATGACTGATGCTGACATTTTAAACACATTAAGTTGTGTAAATCTACTCCGCTTGGTATATAGAGAAGTAACTGTATAATTTCATATTTTGGAAAATAGTGAATACACACCAATTGATATTAAAAATGTGAACTAAAAACCACTGCTGAGTAAAAGTAGCAATTAATCTGCCCACTTACCACACCTAATCTTGATTGAAGCAAGAAGTACCTATATACGTATGATAGTGTTGCTTGGTAAATAGTGAATACTCAGAAAAGAAGATTACATAGTCTTGTTTGTGTTGTTAGACTCCATAGAAAATACGTAAGGATATGACAGATAAATTACTGCTATGCTTATGTAGTGACCATGATAGACATAGTATGTTTATGGTAGTGACATAACGTCAACATATAGCAATCAATTATCAATAAACAAACAAAATATTATTCTGTTGCAGTCATTTTTATTTTACAACCTCTAAATCCCTTAATTTGAAACACGCGCATTGTATACTTTCGATCACTCTCGATAACAACAAAAATATTTTCTAAAGTAAAAAGAAAAAGAGAGAGAAACAAATTCCATTGCCAAGTTTTTTCTTCAAGTACATGTCCACTACTTCTACTATAATAGTAATAGTAACAATTATTATAGTTTAATGTGGAATTTTTCTTTTATTATTTTGAGGCTTAAATATGATGAAAAAATATTATTTTATACTTATGTATTTATTGCTATGAAAGCAATGGATGTAATAGCCAATAAGTGTGTAAGTATAATATTATTTATTAAAAAATTTCATAAATATGTTAATGCCTACACTGCAAAAAATTGGTATTCAGACCCTCCATGCTTTTAACATTTACTGAACGTTAAAAGTATTTAGAAAAATAGCTAAATGTCTTTGCTATTTAATCACTGTTTTTACCATTTAAAAACTAACGTTTTTAACATTAGATTTTTGTTAATAGAATTAGCATTCAGAAATTGCATGTTAATAGCATTTAGAAGTATTATATGCGGAATAGATCGTAATATATTTTAGGGGTCGACCCTTAGAGGGTCATTATTCTTACTGAATCCATTAAAGCCAATGCTTAATCCATAATCCTCACAGTTTTTGACAAATTTTGTCATAAATATTTGTATACTTTTAAAAATGACCCCTGTTAGACCCCAAGGGTCGACCCTTAAAATGCGTAAATAAGAGCTCTAAAGTTAATTAAGGACATTGCTAATGTCAATTTCGCAATTTTTCACGAAAAAAAAATTTAAGGGTCTTTTGACCCTTAAGGGTCAAAGGGTCGCAAATTTAAGGGTCGCCATTAGAACCGCCATCAAATTTTACCCTAGGGTCGAAATTTGTATAACCTTGTATTAAAATGAACCCTTGTCATTTCACCATAGCTCTTATTTATTTTATATACCTCAATAATACTCTTCCTACTAAGAAAGCATTAGCAGTGCAGTGGTAAGGGTATGATCGAAAGTGATTACCGAAGTTAAGCTGGCAAGTAGTTAGATTGGTGATCAGTTTTTAGCTTTTTACAACAGGTATGAAGACCGTAAACAATAAAAGCATTGAGAAGCTAAACACTTTTGGTGATGCAAAAGTGATTGTGGAGATTCTCAATGCCTTTGGTATTTAGTTGTTTTTGCAGTGTATAGATTCTAAAAAAGTTACAAGATTAAATGTATAATATTGATAAAAAAAAAAAGAGTAAAAGTGTTGTTGTTTAATAATATTTTTATAAAGAGATAATTTTTGTGTAGTCGTGACTATCAATAAATACATAGAGAGCATAATTTAATTGGTGTATTGACTTCGGGTCTGTTATCCAAGCATTCATTGCCCGTAAATTACGAAGCATTAGAATTGAATCGTGGTATCGTATTATATGGGACCCCAAACGCTACAATTTTTTATTTCAAAACAGTTATTTAGTTACTCATATGAAGTTTGGAAAAATTCTAGTGTAATAAATGAATTATTTACGTCAAAGAAGCAGATGACTCTTTTCTACTTATTTGAAAATCTTTACTTACATATACATGTATATCTGTATTGATATTAAATAAAGATAAAATCTCAAGATTATTATTTATAAACCTATATTATATTTAAAACTGTGCATGTTGTATATAAAACTTGTTGTTAGTTTACACACTTTACACAAAACAAGTTAAGCATCTTTGCACGTAAAATGTGACTTAATCCAGTATAAGTTTTTCAATACATAATACTTCTGCTTCAGAGTTTATTCCTTGTTCATCCACTTATCGTTACAGAAAACACGTACACAGTCTAGGGTATAAACTGCTCTAACACCTTATCTAAACATGAAGAGAAGAATGAGGCAGTAACATTACTTTAGTCTGTAGTCACGGCGTCATCTCTGAATGTGTTTTAACTAAATAATTTTCAAATATCTTCAATTATAATAATTAACAAACAAATAATTAAATTAATTATAATAAAAGAGAGATTTACAGAACTGATGTAAACAAAATATATCAATTTGTAAAACCTGACCAATGTACATTATCGTACGCAAATGATCTTATTCCCAAATATAATCAAATTAATTCAAAAGGATAACTACCACTTTATGTGATATGTTGCCATAATTTTTAATTTTGTAAGTTCCTCCCCCTTATACTACGTGTTCTTTTGTATATTTTGTTTGGGTAAAAGATTAAAATAAATCGATTGCAGAAAGTGTACAATAGTCAGGGACTTATACGAACATACCACTTCTCGTATATTAAATTAAAGTTATATCATGGGCCAAAACCACCACTGGTGCTAAAACGGGCTTTGCGTGAACACCACCGCTTCAAAGTAAGCCCTGGTTGGTAATTATTCCACTTAAATGTGAGATATAAAATATTAAAATATTATGAGCTAAAAACGAGTTGCGTTAATGTTTTTTTTATTTTTAAAAAAATGTAAACCATTAATTAAAAAGCAATGAGTGTAGTGAAAATAGTATACGCAGGAATTATCTAATTACATTAATGAATAGACATACAAAGTTACTGGACTGCTGTGAATATTTTCAGCCCTGACGTCCATATTTGAATAATATATCAAGTAAAAAAATCCCATGCAAGATGCCAAACAAAGAGACCAATAGAACGAACGAACGTTGCCCATGAAGGTTGCAATACAGGAACATGTTTGAACAAGGTACAAATCAATTAAAGAGAAGAACATGATATTGAAGTGAAGCCTCATGTTTGAAAACAATTATTTTTTATAATTTTATTGTATTTATGTTCAGTTTCTAAAAATATATTTCTATTATTGATACGAAACATAATATATTGAATTTCATAATTTTACTTTAGAATTTATTGTTATTTTCTATTATCAATATATACATTACATCAATAAATTACATAAAAGTTAAAAAATGTAATGTGATTCTTTTGGTAGATTGAATACGAGAATACATCGTATCAATGTAATTTTGACGTCTGTTTTTTTTCTCTCTCTTTTTTTTTTTATTTATTTTTTTATTTTTTTTTAGAATCTCTTATTAGTTTCAAGGGAAATCCAATATTTATAACAAAATAAAACGTGAAATATGCTTTTAAATTTTTTAAGATAAAATTTTCCGTTGAATTTTTATTAAAAAATCTTGTTAACTGGTAAAGTTAAATAGCAAAATATGAGCGATGTATATATAATTATTATATATTAGCTTAAAATTATCATAATTAGACATTGCTGCACATCATCAATAAAATTGGACGAAACTAAAAAAAAAAAAAAACTAACAAGATAATTGTTATATTAAATTTTACAACATAATGAACTCTTTTGTAAGCAAACAGTATTATAATATGATTATCTCTTTATTGTGTGAATACCTCCAACTGCTATTATTACTTCATTGTTTAATTAATGACCCATTTGTATAAAATGTAGGCAATACGTACCATTATTATTTTTTCATTACTTTAAACGCAAATTACATGAAATGCTGTAAAAAGAACAATACGTATAGAATTATGTTTTTGAAATGAGGAGGAGAAGGAGGCATTGCTTTGTGCCGGCTGACAGTAGAGAGAGGTGCACACTGCCGTTGTGTGGGTTTGGAGTTGCTTGCGCGTGGGCTGATACTGCTGCTGCTCCCAACTTCACCATGACTATAACACACGAGTGTAACTTTCCCTTGTGAACATCTCGAAGCTTTATTTTGCACTATATCGAATTTGAACACTCCTTTTTAGCTTCCTTTACATACATTTTCTCTCAATCATTTGCAATCACTTTCTCGATCTCTAAAAATGGATTTACTTGAGTGAAGGCCACCGTGATGTGAAACGTTTTTTGTGTTTACAGTACTTATTGTAAAATCCACATTGTCCACTGCATTTGGCTCGCTGCATGCGATAGCGATATTGCATATTGGAACGAGGAAATTGCAGTGTCATCAAAGAAGCAAAGATGACCAACAATCCAACATAATATTTCAAATAAAGTTGGCAATGCGTCCCGTTGTTTTAAAAAATCGTCCATGATGTAAAATTGAAATGCATCTTAAACGTTTTGGAGGTTGTTCACTTTGTGTATGGGAACTTGCCTTTTTCAGCCACCAATTAGGCTATTTTGGTTAATTTGTCCCCTCCCAAACATGTAATATTTAACCCAAAAAAAACAATTATTATTATAAATGTGCAGGACGTCCATATATGGAGCAACATCGAGAGATTCGAGAGCGTGGCGAAAGAGCGTATAAAAGGTGCACTTACTGTAATAGTGAGCAGTGGACATGTTGGAGATAAAATTGCTTCCCATGGCGTGACGCGAAAAAATTTTAGGAAATCCTGAGTCTCTGATTTTCTCTGACACAATGTGACAATCAATATTCCTACATAAAAATCCACCTTAACTCTGCATGTCTCTTTTTATATTTGGCGCGAAATAACGTATATATATATTATTATGTCCTGTTTCTTTCAGTTTTTGACGTGCTTTAAATTAGTATCAGAGAAAATATTTATATTTTCTCTGTTAGTAGATACTTTTTAACGTTGCCTCTCTACATAGACCGATCGTGGGTGTCTGTTACCTGAAACCACGATGAAATTATGATGGTTTTTATGATGGATCTTGTAGTGTGGCGATGGCTGGGAAGAGTCTTTGTTGCTAGGGGTGTGATACGTCGAGCATTGGGGAGACTTAAACATTGAGCGATTGTTCAAGAAGGCAATCAACAACGTAATACGGAAACCAGGTGAAAACGACCGACCACTCTGCAGCAGCTCGTCAGTTAGTTCGTTCACCGCAAAATGCTTCTAGAACAAAGCAAAAGTATTGCGTTGTGTGGCCGTAACTTCCCCTTTATCGTTCCTGCTACTTAATAATATCCAGTAATTTAATTTTGCAACCGACAAAAATAAACATTCTTAGAATTTTATTTAGTGTTACACCTTTTATCAAATAAGCATGACATAATATGATAATATTTTTGTTATGTTTTGTAAAAACATGATATATTTAAATTATGCAGATAATATAGAAATTGTTAATTATTTGATAATTTTAATGTAGCTACTACTTTAACAACTATGCTGTGATAGGCCCTTCAGTTTGTCGTGGCATTTCAGTTTCAGTTACGGTTTAAAATTTATAAGACATTAAGAAACAAAAAGAGCGAAAAAATATCAAGCTCCAGGTACAATTTTGCTTTTAACGGTCTTCCTGTAATTCCATTTCTGATAAGAATTATATAAACTCTAAAGGTAAGTTTTATAATTTTGTGCTTACAGCTAGCTAGGCTGTCTTTCAGATATTACAAAAATATTGATGGCCTGTGTTTCAGCCTGCGTGTTGGAATCTATGTTAACTGCCTTACTCATCAGCTGTAGTACCCTCCATGATTCAAATAAAAATGTCCGATCCAGCTATACTTAAGCTTTAACATGGCCGGTTTGGACATTTTTATTCGAATGGAGTGTATAATTTGCATGTTACCCTTGCAGTTGACAAAAGAATAGTATTTTGCTATGTAAGTCAACATATTTGCTTATCTGGACGGCAATAATGTTTCTTAAATGGTGCATTTTATAACACAAAGTCATTGTTTATTACAACAATAATTTACAATTATTATTATAGCTCTTGACTGGAAATGTAAAAAAAAAAATAAAAAAAAAAAAAAAAAAAAAAAAGATTTTGAAGAAAATTTAGCCTTATATAATTAATTCAATTTACATCGTTACCGATACGATGTAAACAATTAAAAACATTTTAGTTCCCTATGGGTACATTCTACGTAATTTGTGTGTATGTGAAGTATCCCTGCTCAAAAATCTTGAGCAACATCTTACAAGATCTTTTATGATCTTGTCAAGTGAACTCAAGAAGTCCAAAAAAGAGGCAAGACAGTAATCAATGCTGGTCAGGAATATATATTATCCTTCTAAAAATAATATTTAAGCAAAAAATTTGGGAAAAGTCAAAAAATAAGATATTTTTGGTTTAAAAAGATCTTGAGCAAGATAATAATCTTGTCCAAGACGTCATTTCTTACGTAAGATCGACATCTTGGCAAGAAACTTACTTGCGCAAGAAAAAATATCTTGCAAGATAGAAAATCTTGCGCGTGTTTTCGAATTTTTTGCAAGATTATTTTTTGAGCTAGTTTATGGCTTGCGCACGATGGTAATCTTGCTCAAGAAGTCATTTCTTACGCAAGATAGACATCTTGGCAAGTAATTAACTTGCTCAAGAAAAAATCTTACGTAAGATTGAAATTTTGCGCGCGTGTTCAAAATTTTCTCAATATTTTTTCTTGGGTAAGTTCCCGTCTTGCGTAAGATCGCAATCTTGTGCAAGAAATCATTTCTTACCCAAGATTTCCATCTTGGGCAAGTAATAGACTCGAACAAGAAAAAATCTTACGCTTGTTCTCATAGTTATCGCAAGATTTTTTCTTGGGTAAGTTACCGTCTTGCGTAAGATGGCAATCTTGGCCAAGAAATCATTTCTTACCCAAGATTTCCATCTTGGGCAAGTAATAGACTTATGCAAGAAAAAATCTGGCGCGCGTGTTCAATATTTTCTCAAGATTTTTTCTTGGGTAAGTTACCGTCTTGCGTAAGATGGCAATCTTGTGCAAAAAATCATTTCTTACCCAAGATTTCCATCTTGGGCTAGTAATAGACACGAACAAGAAAAAATCTGACGCTTGTTTTCATAGTTATCGCAAGATTTTTTCTTGGGTAAGTTACCGTCTTGCGTAAGATGGCAATCTTGGCCAAGAAATCATTTCTTACCCAAGATTTCCATCTTGGGCAAGTATTAGACTCAAGCAAGAAAAAATCTTGCTCGCTTGTTCAAAATTTTCTCAAGATTTTTTCTTGGGTAAGTTACCGTCTTGCGTAAGATGGCAATCTTGTGCAAAAAATCATTTCTTACCCAAGATTTCCATCTTGGGCAAGTAATAGACACGAACAAGAAAAAATCTTACGCTTGTTTTCATAGTTATCTCAAGATTTTTTCTTGGGTAAGTTACCGTCTTGCGTAAGATGGCAATCTTGGCCAAGAAATCATTTCTTACCCAAGATTTCCATCTTGTACCCAAGAAATCCATCTTGGGCAATTAATAGACTCGTGCAAGAACAAATCTTACGCTTGTTTTCATAGTTATCGCAAGATATTTTCTTGGGTAAGTTACTGTCTTGTGCAAGATGGCAATCTTGTGCACGAAATCATTTCTTACCCAAGATTTCCATCTTGGGCAAGTAATAGACTCGAGCAAGAAAAAATCTTAGGCTTGTTTTCATAGTTAACGCAAGATTTATTTCTTGGGTAAGTTACCGTCTTGCGTAAGATGGCAATCTTGGCCAAGAAATCATTTCTTACCCAAGAAATCCATCTTGGGCAATTAATAGACTCGTGCAAGAACAAATCTTACGCTTGTTTTCATAGTTATCGCAAGATATTTTCTTGGGTAAGTTACTGTCTTGTGCAAGATGGCAATCTTGTGCACGAAATCATTTCTTACCCAAGATTTCCATCTTGGGCAAGTAATAGACTCGAGCAAGAAAAAATCTTAGGCTTGTTTTCATAGTTAACGCAAGATTTTTTCTTGGGTAAGTTACCGTCTTTCGTAAGATGGCAATCTTGGCCAAGAAATCATTTCTTACCCAAGAGATCCATCTTGGGCCAGTAATGGACTCAAGCAAGAAAAAATCTTACACTTGTTTTCAAAGTTATCGCAAGATTTTTTCTTGGGTAAGTTACCGTCTTGCGTAAGATGGCAATCTTGGCCAAGAAATCATTTCTTACCCAAGATTTCCATCTTGGGCAAGTATTAGACTTAAGCAAGAAAAAATCTTGCTCGCGTGTTCAAAATTTTCTCAAGATTTTTTCTTGGGTAAGTTACCGTCTTGCGTAAGATGGCAATCTTGTGCAAGAAATCATTTCTTACCCAAGATTTCCATCTTGGGCAAGTAATAGACACGAACAAGAAAAAATCTTACGCTTGTTTTCATAGTTATCGCAAGATTTTTTCTTGAGTAAGTTACCCTCTTTCGTAAGATGGCAATCTTGGCCAAGAAATCATTTCTTACCCAAGAGATCCATCTTGGGCCAGTAATGGACTCAAGCAAGAAAAAATCTTACGCTTTTTTTCATAGTTATCGCAAGATTTTTTCTTGGGTAAGTTACCATCTAGCGTAAGATGGCAATCTTGGCCAAAAAATCATTTCTTACCCAAGATTAACTACCATCTTGTACCCAAAATTTACATCTTGGACAAGTAATAGACTCGAGCAAGAAAAAACTTTACACTTCTTTTCATAGTTATGGCAAGATTTTTCTTGTTTAAAATGGCAATCTTGTTCAAGAAGTAATTTCTTACGCAAGATTTTAGTAAGGGTGAAAACCTCCCCATGGTCATATAATTTTTTTGCCGATCGATCGCACCTGTTTGCAGATTTTTTTTCTATTCAGAATCGCAATATTCAATCTTTTTTTAAATAAGGGTAACAGCACCCCCAATAATTATTCAGGGTTAATTTAATAACCGTCGTTAAATTCAGCTTGCCAATTAACCTCTGGATACAAGTTTTCAGCTTGATCGGTGCATTTTTATTCATTTTCAAAATTGCGCGCGATGGCGCGCTAGAAAACGTTGGGAAACAAATGCAATGCGATACACGTTTTTATAACATGTGTTGAAACTGAAAATGGACGGTTGGTGAACGTAAGAGCTGAAGAAGAAACATGAAGATTTTGTGTTCATTTGTGCTAATTTAGTACTTTATACACAGTTCCAGGTAAGCTTAAACTTATGTTTAGTTGTTTTTGTTTAATATATTGTTAAGCTCATAGAATATTTTATGTTTTTTCATGAAATTCGGATGGCCGGACCTGCTTCCTGTTTGCCTTGCAACTGCTTGCCAACCTGGAATATGATGAATATACTGAGGACAACCTGCTGCTTGTTGTATGCATAAAGCAACATGTCATAGAGATTAATTGCATTGCAGGGTTTTGTTTGTGATATTTTGAAAAAGGTATGTATAAAATACTGCAATGTATGATAAATTGATCAAAATCTTGCAAGATCTTGTGCAAGATTTGCTAAATTTCTATAGGAAATGTCTTGAACAAGAACTTTCTAGATTTGTGCCTAATTTTATTGACGAATTTCTTTGTTTTTGACCCCCAGGTTCCACCGAGCCTAGCTGAAGGAGAAAATACATAGCATGGCCCGCGGAGTAAAAGAATTATTGAACGGAGAGGTGGAAGGAAGCAAAATGATGAACATATCCATACAGAAATGAAACCATGCATCATGAGACTTCCTTATTTAACGAAAACTAGCTGCAACTAACAGAATACTAACTTTGTTTGTTTTTGTTTTTTTTTCAGTACGTCATGTTGGCTATGTGACTCGGAGATTGCTACTTGGAATTGCCGCTACATTACTGACCCAACATGGCTGCCTTTCAACGGATTTAAACCAACCGACAGCATTGCACAAGATCTTGCGCAATTATTTTGATCTTGAGCAAATATTATCTTGACAAGATCATGCAAGATCTTGAGCAAGATACTATCACAAGATCTTGAGCAAATATTATCTTGCGCAAGATAATATCACAAGATCTTGAGCAAATATTATCTTGCAAGATCTTGCAAGATCTTTCCCAAGATCTTGCACAAGATCTTGCAAGATCTTGCAAGATCTTGAGCAAAATGCTGTCACAAGATCTTGAGCAAATATTATCTTGAGCAAGATAATATCACAAGATCTTGAGCAAATATTATCTTGCAAGATCTTGCAAGATCTTTCCCAAGATCTTGCACAAGATCTTGCAAGATCTTGCAAGATCTTGAGCAAGATGCTGTTACAAGATCTTGAGCAAATATTATCTTGAGCAAGATAATATCACAAGATCTTGAGCAAATATTATCTTGCAAGATCTTGCAAGATCTTTCCCAAGATCTTGCACAAGATCTTGCAAGATCTTGCAAGATCTTAAGCAAGATAACAATTGCTCAAGATATTGTGATATGTCTTGCTCAAGATCTTACCTAAGATCTTGCAAGATCTTGCAAGATCTTGTGCAAGATCTTGGGAAAGATCTTGCAAGATCTTGCAAGATTATCATCAGCATAATCTTGCCAAGATCTGCCAAGATCTTACAAGATCTTGGCTCAAGATTTTTGAGCAGGGATAATATGCTAAATGATCACTGCAGTAAGCCATCGATATTCTAATCCATTATTCCATTATCCTTTCAACGCCATTACTCACGCACCATTAACACGTGCCTATTATGTTTGCATTTGAACAAAATAGAGAATGATTATTCATTGGATTATTCAGTTTCTAAGAGATTAAAATGACGAGTATTAAGCTTTTATCATTTAGACAAGATAATTAGAAGAAAGAAGGCAATTTACCAAGCTTATTAATTCATAATATTATTAGTAATATTATTTTAGAGTAATTTACTGTCAATTGTACTCTTCTCACTATATTGGTTGTTGGCAGCCCTGTTAAATCTCGTTGTCACATTCTACATCCATATTATAGCGCAGGAACGTGTAGAAATGCGAAAATTTGATCATTTTAACTTGTTGAACAGTGTCATTAAAATTAAAAGCTCCAAGGATTTGCAAATGCGACTAGAATAGCAAAAGGTTGAGTTGAAAATTTCTTTTAAATGTTGTACAAGTCTGCGAGGGTAGCACAAATTTCTGTTTGTTGCCGTTGACATAAAGTCTATGTAGGAGGGGGGTGGGGGCTGGTCTTACCCGTCCTAAAGTTACAAAATGCATCTTGTTAATTGTTACTTCGATATATGCAGCTGTAGCCAATCAATCAAGGGTAACGCTTGAGCTGTCCCGAGGTGTACTTGTAACCCGCAAAATTTATATTTTAAAAGATTCTCAAACATGGTATAGAAATTAATAATTCTGTATTCATTTGCTAGGAATGTTTTTTACTATTTTGTTACGTCATTATTACTACATTATATTATTATTACGTCATTACTTGGTGTACATATATTTTAGCTGGTTTAAAATGGAATGTTCATTGTGAGGCAGTCAGAGCGAAGGCCTCAAAGTTACTGGGTTTCATTAACAGAAATCTTCAAGGATGTACACCTAGGGTTAACAGATTGGCTTATCTTACTCTTGTTAGACCTATTTTGATTTCTGGTGCCCCTGCCTGGCACCCCACCAATCAATATAATATTGATAATTTTCAATCAATTCAAAATAGAGCTCTGAATTTTATTTATGGTAAATCTGTTCCCTGTGTCTCACGAACTAATATTCTGCCTATCAATAAGCAATTTTTGTATTATGATCTCACTTTTCTTAACAGTTGTTTAACTGGTAATACTGAAATTGATATCATGCAGAATGTTCGTTCGGGAACTTCCGTCAGAGGGTTGGAGCGGGTCCCAAGACTCATACCTCCCAAACCGCGAACATCTGCATATAAGCTTGGGTTTAAATATCGTTCTGTGTCTTGTTGGAACGATGCCCCTGCCCATATCAAGACTCTAGTATCCCCTAGTAGTTTCAATCCAACGCGTAAAACTTATTTGACGGGCTTGTGCAGTGAATGAAGAATATGAGACTTCCTTTTATGACAATTTGTTTTATGACATGTTCTTGTTTTATAAATGTATGTTTAAATAATTAGTTCAAGGGTATTTTACCACTTTATGTGTACTGGTGCTCTATAGTGCCTTGTAAGATATCCTATTTTACCGTTAGTTATTATGATTTTGTTATGTTGTAATTTGTATTGGTGAAATAAATAAATAAATAAATAAATAAATAAATAAATAAATAAATAAATAAATAAATAAATAAATAAATAAATAAATAAATAAATAAATAAATAAATAAATAAATAAATAAATAAATAAATAAATAAATAAATAAATAAATAAATAAATAAATAAATAAATAAATAAATAAATAAATAAATAAATAAATAAATAAATAAATAAATAAATAAATAAATAAATTATTATAGTTGATTTTTTTTCTCCAATTTTTTTACCTTGAACTACAAAATATAAATTTTTCCCAAAAAATGTTTTTTCATGAAATATCCAGCAGTATTTACATACGCCCACTCATTTCCCACAGTGTCATCTTGATTAAAAATTCTTTCATTTCAAGAGTTGTTTTGAAGATGTAGTTATAAAAAAAGGAGAGAAAGCTTTTATATAAATTATAAAATATAGAATAAAAAAAGTGGTGAGTATATAAACACAAATTAAATATTGACAAATGCAAATAAAATGCATTAAAATGGTACATTAATTCCATGCATTAATTATTCAGCATAAGTATTATAAGTTTTGATTTGTAATTAATAAAAAAAACATATTTATTATAAAATAATCATATATAAAATGAAGTAAATCCACATTCTGAAGCCTATTTGATAAAATAAATATTTTTAATTTGGAAGTAATTTGGTAGTGTATATATATACAGTATATATATATACATATATTGCATTCTATAACAGGTTACATATTTTAATAATTTGCAGTTAATTTTTTTTTTCATAGATAAGTTAATAACATTGCTGTGCAACCTACGTGTTGTATTATATAACCTATACTTGGAGGTTGCTCCAGGGTTGCCAATGGAGCAAAAAGCTTTCTTTGACAGACAGTTCTTTGCTGGACAATAGCGTCAGCTTCCTCCTTTTAATACGAGTTCGTTTATTTTATTATTAATTCTTTCATTCATTAACTCTTTTATGGACTAAAAAAAATACATAATAATAGAGTGTACATATATTAATAACAAAATTGCTTCCACTTTTAGCTTAACCACGTTTAACTAGGTGGTTTAATTAACACGTAAAACAGGCATAGTTAAACGTGGTTAAGCTAAACGTGTTTAAGCTAAACGTGGTTAGAAACCTGGCTAACTGCTTCGTAAATCGCACCCATTAACGCTCTGCTCTAAATATGTTGATCCACACGATGATCATTTACAAACAATGAGGTACATATGACTACATAAGTGTTGGCCTTCCCATGTATTTTATATTTTTATTTTTATAAAAAACAAAAAAAAAAACAATGGACAACTTACTCAGTCAATGAAAATAAAATAAACCGCTCAGCCAAGCATGCAAACAATTTATATATTTTTTTTTCATTAAACAATTTTTTACCTCTATAACATAAAGCCATGCATGTACAAAGCTGTAAAAAGATGAACAAGAGCTAAAAACAACTGTCATTCCAAATTTAATAAGGGTTTACTGTTGACAGATAAAATTTAAAAACTCAAAGCATATTATAATCAGTTTCAGTTTAAAAGATTTTATTGCTCTGTACAGATTCAGATTTAAAAACTTTTTATCCGAAAAATATAAAAATTATACTCAATAGAACTTCATTTAAAACTGTACCAAGCAACTAAATCAATCAGAAATAAATTAATAAGATGACGATAGAAATAAATCTCTACAAAACTATAGCTTGAAGGCAAACACTGTATTTATTTAAATATAAAATAATGATACAAAATAATAAAATATATACATTGTATGTATAAATAAAAACTTTAAACCGAAGAAAGAAAAACCTGAAAAACAAAAAGGATATGAAACTAACAGTAAGATTGGATTGCAGAATAAAACAACTTAAAAGAGTTATATATATAGTTCCAAATAGTTTAGTATTTCATGGAGAGTTAATTATATTTTTATAATTGGGACTCTGTCCACAATAAAGTTCATGTATGGAAGTTCATTAATGCCATGCCTATTTACTTGAAGAGAAATTTAAAACTCATCAGAATCTATACACTGTAAACAATAATAAATTAAAGAAACTTCATTGTTATTTATGTTAACTTATATATATATATAAAATTAGTAATAATTATAATACAGCTATAATGCTGACGAATAATTATAATGTATGTATAACATATATAATTATATGATGTATACATAAAATATAAGAACCGAAGAAAATAAATATTATATGTTAAAAATTAAAACATAATTATTTAAAATAATAAACATTATCAGGCGAAATTGACATAATAAATTGATGTACTTTTACACACCATAAAGTGTATGCTGGGCAATATCTTCGCATATGCATATACGTTTACTCCATTATATAGTTATTAAAGTCAGTTTCAATGTGTGGTGTTGCACAAAATTAAAATTTCAAGGAGCGGTGAAGATTGCCCAGCATATAGTATATATATATATATATATATATATATATATATATATATATATATATATATGTAAAAGTTCATCAATTTATATAATATATAGAATTTTATTAGTCATTAAATTCGCAGAAAGTGCATCTATATTAGGCAAATATTTGCAGCATTCGATCAGGTGCCGTTTTAAACACCGCCTTATGCAATGCCAAATAGTATAACTTTATTAAACGATTAAACCATCATAATAGCAGAAACATTAAGTAAAAGTATAAAATTTCAGTTAATTTATTTCCTAATTATATTATATTATATTTAAAAATAATTAAATTTTACTTCATCCAGATCTAGATTTAGTATGTTAATATTACAATTATTATCACTGTTATAATCTGCATTTATATTGCCTGTTCAACACAATGTTAATTGTTTAGTAAATATATATACGCTGAATAATTTTGTGCTTGATTTGTTGATTCAAAACAATCTTAAAATATGTTGAGAGTGACAAATAAAAATTCTGCAAGCCTTTTTACAAAATTATACATGACATAATATATTTAGATAATTCATAATATATATGAAATTTCAAATTAAAAAAGAATTTTATATCCCTCGTTTGGTAATGTGGTACTCGTGTTCTCTGATGGTAAACTTTTGCATCCAGAAACAAAGAGTCTACATGCATAGTCCTGTCATCTGCCGGTAGCTTTTGAATACATCGCTTGTAGTGCAGTGGCTATCCTCATGGAGCGCTAGCTGGTGTCTAAATTCCTGTTTAGCGAAGGGAAAAAAAAACAATTTTTATAGTATAAGTTTCATAGTTTCATATAATGTATAATGTATAAGATTGTTTAGATTGTTGGCCCGTGACCCGACTAACCCGTGTTCGTGCAAACTGCATAGTTATCAAAAAATGAGGTTAGGTTAGGTGTGCTTCTCTTGATTAGAGCAAAGTTTGAAATTAGCATATAATATATGATATATTATTTGGGAACTGTTGATCATTTTCATTAGATTGAAATAGGGTACAAAATTTTTGCTGTTTATTAACGTACAAATAAAATCACTAAAAAGTTAAATAAAAAGTTTGCCATATATTACAACATATTTATGATTTGTCACATGAAACGTCAAAGTTTGAAAGAAACAATTTAGATGTCCGTGAGTTAGGCAAGTTAAATGTTTTTGATTTCCAACATGAGCTGCTAAATGCTGTTGTTGGGTTGTTGCAAATTAAGAGTATAATTATTTCACATGCCAACATAAGGGAATGTTCCGGATGTTCCCACGTATAAAATGTAAAATAACTTGAAAACAAAATTTGAAAACAAAAAAGACCGCAAAGGGAAATTTTCCAAGGTGACTACTGATGAACATATATTGCACAATAACATTCTGTTTTTAACAAACGAAGTAGAAAAAAGTTACAATGCCCCTGAAATATCTGCAACCATTGCAACTCACAAGCACAGCAGCAGTGACAGGTGTCAGCACTTGCCAACTTGCGCAGTCAGCAAGACTATTTATTATATCAGAAGTATATGAAATATGTTATTTGAAATACTATAGTGGGAATATTGTGGGAGACGTTTGAAAATTAATATCTCTATCGATTGACACTAAAATTAATTAAATTTGTTCCGAAAAAATGCATACGTTGCCAAAGCCACTGAATTACAGATGGAGGACCAATACAAGCCTCACAGCTGGCTCACCTTCAACCAGGGGTCTGCTCAAAAGCCATAAAGCCAGCTAGTGGACCGTTGAGTTCCTGCATGCAGTTGCAAATTAGGCGACAACAAACAAACACACGTAGTTTCTACGTATAATAAGCAGTCTGCTAAAGATAAATATTAATAAATAAATAAATAAATAATATATATATATATATATATATATGAATATTTGTGATGTAAAACGATACATGTATAAAACACAGTTTTCTGATAATTCCTTGTTTTACTGTCGTATGAGGCTCAGGATGAAGAAGAAGGCACGCTGTGACGTCACGTGGAGAACGCTTGTCTCCACCAGCTGCTGGAAGTGATGTCTCACCCTCGACCTTCGTCGACCTGCCCTCTGCGTGCCTGCCTGCCCTAGCTGTCGAACCTGATGATGTACGCGCGGTGTTAATTAACTTGTAAACATAAAAGGTTATTAAGGTTAAGGTAAAAATGTATGATTTTTGCATGCTTTTCCGACCCAAAATTTCTGGTCTTAAATTTTCGAGCCCTAAATGTGGCCTTAAGGCTTTGTGAATGCCCCTTTTTTTAATAATAATTATGTATTTGTATGTTTTTAGTTTTACGTGATATGCAATTGTTTAACGTTATTATATATGGTTTAATGATTAATCACATGTTTTATGTTATTTGTTTTGTGTTGACGTTAACTTCGGTTGTGGCGCTACTTGTAAATTTAATGAACGTTTAATTAAATTTACCGGCAAGTAAATTTAATTACAATTACCGGCAGCACCAGAGAGTGCACTCTCCGGTACCTCCCAGAAAGCCAACGCCTCGTCCTCGCCGTGGGAGGTGGTAACAACATAAAATAATTCCAATACTTTTTGTTATTGGGCCGGGTTATTATATGTTGGCTAAGGGGGCAATGGAAAATTACTTATTAAGTTTAATTAACAGAATATTTTTTAACACTTTCATCTGATTTTTCAGTGTTCCTGCCACTTTATCTAAAATTTTCACATGAAAAAGTTTTAACCAATGTCTGAAGAACCCTATATATTGGTTTCCATGTTTCCATATTTCCCTAAGTTTTGATCAGGGGAATGCTGGGATGGATTATATTAGCCATATAACTGCCGCTCAGGACCAAAGGTTATGCATTTTGTGAGCTCATGCGATGGTCGGACGATATTATGGAACTATATTACAGTCGTTCATAAATGAGCTTGACAATAATAACTCCCATCATACAGTTTTTTTCTATTTTGGTTCGATTTTAATATTTTGATTTGATTTTCCTAGCTTCAGAAAGCTTTTATTTGAAAAAATTCACAACCAAATTCATAAAGCACGTAGTGTGCCTTGTGAGAAGTAGATGGCAGTCACGTTCCCGTCCAGAGCTCATCTAAAACCACTGGAACGAGCGGATGGGGAATGGTTTTATATGGTTTCATGGTGACTGAGCATTAAATTGCTTGCAAATTGTGAATTCCCCAGGAAATGAACAAAAGAATGACACAATCTGAGATTGCAAATAACAATTTAGATATGAACAACATAAGCTTTATCATATCAAGAATATACCGTCACTAAAAATATTAAAATGGTATTAGTTTTGGAACTTTGTAAAATTTGTATATTTGTGATTCATTATTCATTTCTTCTATTTTTGTTAGAAAATTGATTATGCATACATATCACAAGATTTGAAATTTTTATTGTTGGTCGAGTCACTTATTGAACAAGAAATAAATCAATGCTAGTCTATTTCATTTGATTACATCCAACATTGATTGAGCATTCGTATTTGACACTGACATGAAAAATTCTGTATATTGGGCAATTTTACATTCATAATAATACATATAATAATGTATACAAAAGACTGCCACAATAAATATTCATTGATCTACATTTGCCAACTGCCCCCCCTTTTTTTTTTTTTTTTTTTTTTAAATTTTGTTTAAATTTTACTTTGGTAGCGATGGAACTTAAATGTTAAGTTCCTTCTGAATCCATTCTACTATAATTTTTGATCCTTCTTATATTACTGGCATTTTAACTTCTATTAAATATATATAATTATTAATATTATGAATATAGAGTATTTATATACATATATATATATATACATTCAATGAGATATATATATAATATTACAGAGATGGATATTATTTATCTAAAACTGATTCCTACATTAAATTTTAATAATATTGAAATATTTTTATTTGCTTCTGTAAACTGTAAATCACTACACACTGCACTAGCTCAGAGTGAAACTTGAGTCTGTGGACTATGCTGCCTTAGTGGGCCTATATACTATAGAGTACAGTATAATGATGAATTTGTACAACACAAAACTTATCTGGGGGTAAGTTACACAAAGTGGTTTAAGGTTCACGTGTAATTTGCTAACAAACGTAGCTTTTAGTAGAGTTATGTTAACATCTCCAATGGAAATCCGTGAGGTTTTTGGTAATCTTATTAAAATTTTGGTTTTAAAATTATGTAGACAGATTAAAACTCAATCCTCATAACTTTTATACTTCTCCTACAAAGTTTTCAAGTTCTAAGATGAACCGAAAAGTAAAATACCCATCACTTCCGGCTAATTTCGGCAGGAATATTAAATTAGTTTGACTGTAGCTGCAGAAGAGGAACCTCACTTGAGCAACCTAGCTCTAAGCACGTGGAGATCAAACCTTCTCAATTATGGACTCGTACTCACAAACATTGTTAATATTACGTTATCTACTGTTACTGGCACGTCATGGCTCGCAGCATCGTAAGCCTGTGTAACTCTACAGTGTCGTTCTCTTTCTCACATCAAGGCATTGTTAAAAAGTGTCAAGTCCCCAGCTTGCCTAAATCCCCCATCAAGACGCTTTTCCATGGAGCGATGTCGTGCGAGGCTTGGCGGGGCGAGAAAAGCGCACTTGCAGTAAAATCGTATGGCAGCCATATTAGCAAGGAAAAATTGCATTCTCGCAGTTATTTCATCGCGCTTTTTCCTCACCAATATGGCCGCCATACGGTTTCACTGCAAGTGCGCTTTCCTTGCCTCGCCAAGCCTCGCATGACATCGCTCCATGGAAATGCACCTCTATTAAGTTAAAATCGTAAAATTAAAATTGTAGCGTCAAAAAGGTGCATCAAATTTTAAAAGTACATTTCATATTTTGAATGTACTTTGAATTTGTATGATAATTATTATTTAGTAAAGTTCATTATAGAGCAATAAATTTTATAGAATTTAATAATTCAACATAAAACATGGAAAATAAAGTATATATAAAATAAAGTATACGACTGGTAAAATAATTAATATTTTTAATAACAATATGGCCCCTCTTTCCAACAAATATGTTGGTATTGCAATTAATAATTTAAACACTATGCTTAACAGTGTTACTTTATAACCTGTCTAAACTCGCACAACGAAGACGGATTTCCTTTATCAATGGTTACTGTGCCTTATCAATAGCAGGATGCCAAAAAATATGGTGATGTTATATAAAATATATATAGACAGAACCAGCAACGCTGCTTTTACTTCATTGAGTTAATATAACTTTCATTAGATTTTTGTAATAAACAACATCAAAATATTTAAAAAAAAAATGTTTACGATGAACCTTACATTATTTTACATTGTTAAGTAATTAGTGTGATATATATACCGTCCCACGTCCGGAATAATGACCTATCTGCGCTAATCCTATCTGCTATTTCAGGTGAGCATGAAAATGAGCATTATTTTTTATTACTAAATACCGATTAACAGCTCATAATTGCGCTCTCATATATTGTTAAGAAATGCAAGATATTTTGTATATATAATATATTGGATGTATTTATGTGATTGTTTTGTTTATTGTGATTATTATTATTAATTATTATTATTATTTATCTGACGTGATCCAAGTTGTGTATGTACAACCAAAAATAATTTAATAAAGAATCTGAGTGTGTTTTGATTTGAATTTGAAATAACGTGATACTTTGAATAGTTTGAAGGAAACAAATGGAATGTAAAAAAATAAAAAATATATAAAAACGATACAAAAACTATGTTTTAATATTTGAATGTTGTACAATATTATGTATGTATAGCATTGCTCTCATTAGGGAATCCTTGTGTCACTTTACATTTTACCCAACTGGAAACTTGTGTCTGCTATTTCCATCCAGTTCATTGAGATCTTCAGCACTTGAATTCCAGGTTACGCCCCAAGCGACCAGCCTACACTGCGATTCACGAGTGTTTTCAAACACTAATTTTTTACTTGACGTTGTAAAAGTTCCGCTGCACGAGGAGTCCGACGAGTGAAAATGATCCGTCCAACTTGGGATAGCTGAAATAGAATGCTATTGCTTCACTTCTAAAGACAAAGAATTGCAGATTTGTAAATGAGAAAACTATAATTAATAATTAATTCTAAATAAGGTAAAATCAATGGACACGAAAAACAGAAACTCTTAAGTTAGGGGATCGTTTTCATGAGTCGGGTACGAGCCCAGACCAATATTTCAAGAGGGGTTGGGTAAAACAACAACAAGGGAAATGCTGTATTTTGTATTATACAAACAAATTAACAAACTAACACAAATTGTAAGGAGTTATCCAAAACAGCTATTCTCATGCCTGTACGCACGGTCGACCTCCATGCAGTAACATTATATCATCCAAAACAACATGCACTTAGAAGATGAACCTTAATTGATGGCATCAATATTTCAAAACAAGTTGCTTAAAGATTGAAATAATGAAGTATGTTCTCAAAATGAAACTTAATTCGCATAGAGGTTTTAAGTGTTCCTTGTCAGAAAAATTTTCACCATAATCCATCGTGTTAAGACTGTTAAGTACATAATATTTCGTAGCTATTAATTTCAAAACATTTTATGTATACACTCCTCTTTTATTTCTCCATTTCTCCATTAAAACGTATTTAAAAAAAAAAACTGTCTTGAAGAAGCTTCTCTTGTCATGCAATAATTTTATTATTCTCAAATTTTGTCTTTATTGTTATTTCATTAATTTTCATATTTTTAAATTTAATAAAATAGAACATTTAATAATAATAATTATAATAATTACTAAAATAAATTTTATGCTTTGACATACATTTTCTTTGCAATATAGTTCTTGAGTACTTTGTAGCTAACCAAGCATTATAATATTAATTAAATATTTCAATTACGACAATTGCAATATGATACTATGGTTACATTTACTTTACTATTTATTTAAACTATATATACATACTGTACATAACATAACGTTGAGAAAGTAATACAATGAAATAGAATTTTCCAGTTAATGAAGTGCATTATAGTTCTTAAAGCATACAATCATATTCCACAGTAGCATGATTATACTTGCACACAGCGGCAAAGATTCGTCGTCAAGCGAGCAAGCAAGCGAGATATAAAACAAGCATACAAGTGAGAAGAGAGAGAAAGAGAGACGAAGAACAAAACGAGTTGGCGATATGAGTTCTGGGTGCTTGCCTAGCTGATGCTTTGCTCTATGAGATGTGCTGCATGGCGCTCGTCGGTGCAAGCTACAGTATGCCCTACATACCTACACTGAGTACTTGCTTGCTTTCTCATAGCACTATATTCGTTGTGCACCCTCTACAAAGAGAACCTTCTCTTGGGTGATGCAGCTATTAGAATGCTTTCCAAATCAAAGCGTATAGAGCACAGTTTGCTTGCTTGCTTGCCTGCCTGCCTGCCTGCTCGCTCAAGCCATCAATGTAACAGCCATGTTCAGCCAACTATCTCATGAGCTTAAATTTCTTGGTGCTAGACTTGCTTCATAAAATGAGCTTGGTCGCCAATGGGACGGAAAGAAAACATTATCCATCGTATAGTAAAATTCACATCTCAATCTCATATACTTATTTTCGATCGTATCAAAAAGAAAAAAAGGGTAAGGAAGGTCATCATGTTATATATATATTTTTTTTTATAAACTATTGGAAAAACTGGAGTGAAAAAATACGAGAATTGTTTTTACGTTGCAAAATAAAGAATAAAAAAATACTCAGTTGTTATTCTAAATTTATATGGTACTTATTAAGCTTCTTGGTTTATCAGAAATAGGTTGCCCAAGTTTTGTGAATGAAATCTTGAACTGCATTTAACAATTAATTACAATATTAATAATTATAAAAAGTTAAAAGATCTGTACATGTTTAGAAAAACACAAATTCAACCCCTGACGTCATAAAGCGAGCGAAGGTTGTCCATGTTCATCATTTACCTATTAGAGTACCGAAAAAAAAATGCAGAAATGAATAGAGGGTGCACTCTCGAAATGTCTCTGATTTTTTTATTTTTTTTTTTTTAGATTTTTTCAAAATTGTAAAAAATTCTTGAAAGTTCATTTTATGACGTCATGAGGCGGCAAGTCTTATCCGTTTCTTAAGACGCACGCCTCGTGACGTCATAAAATGGACTTCCAATATTTTTTAAAATGTCCTTTTAAATTCTCTGAGCATGGTATCTTGTACACAGATTTAGTTAAAATAAGTAGGACCAAATACGGGAGAGTTAATTAGCACCAATAGCTCTATATATATCCATCCACCTTTTTTTTTTTTTTTACTAACTCTGTATACTTTGGTGCAAAGAATGTTACAACAAGTTAGGATTACAATCAAAATTTGCATTTCTTACTGCACTCTGGCATTGAATCCTATATAATAGTAATGCAGTATTCTTTACTAAACCTCGATGTTAATAAAATTATACTGGGTATTAACATGTAAACTTTTACCATTTTGATACATTAATTCACATGGTGTTGAGTATTAAATAGATACACGATAGTTGTACTGCAGAACATAAAAAAAAATAATAATATACATGATGGGATGAAGCTGTAATTGAAACCTTTCGCATTGGAATATTAATATATATATATAAAATAAAAGAGACTCTATTTACTATTGCATGGTTATGTATTCATAAGTAAAATACAACATTATATATACAGTATCACTGTATGCAAGTTTTACATAATATATTTGTCAGAGAGTGTCACGACTCGCGTCTCGCTTCTATGTCCTGATGATGCCGGCCTTTGTATCGACTGCTTAGCAATCGAGTTTTTATCGCACGTTTATTCTTCACACGTTTTTCAGACTGCAATTCAATCTTGTGGCACAACGAATTTACAATTTTTCCAAAGCCTCTTTTCACTGTCTGTAACATTTTTTTTTATTCTTTCTTTCTATTTCTCTCTCTTTCACATTTTTGTTCTGTTGTTGATTGAATTCGACCTAGCAATAGCAAAGCAACTTAGTTACCATATATGAGCGCGTCGTCGTCAATACAAACACTCACTATATACATATAGTAGGAGAGTGTGAAATGCCTTTTAAATGTATTGCGCTCCATTGCTAGTATTATAATATACATTTCTGTCAATGTAAAACATGTTATTTACTTATGCGATGATATTACGCGAGTGTTAATTTCATGTCCAACTTCACTCATGCTCATATTATACACATTAATAAATCGTATGTCCCGTCCATTAGTACAGAATATGCATGGTTGTGATGAGGAAAGTGCTGTGTCATTTACTAAGGGGATCAATATTAGTACAAAGAAACTCTTTTTTTAAGTTTTTCTACATATGTTGCTACATAAGTGCAAATGTTGATGAATTACCGTTGCATTATACACGGATGTATGTACTCGGTAAAAGACTAACGGTGAGAATATATTATGGTGAATTATATTATATAATTTATTGTAATGTATTATAAATATTATATTGCAATTTTATTTTTTTGGTCAGTGTTTATATGCTATTATATCGTTCCTCGTCCATAATAATGAGCTATCTGCCTACCATCATCTCGTTGCAATAATGAGCTGTCTGCTATTTCTAGTAAGCGCAATGTTGAGTTGTATTGGATACCGATTTACAGCTCATGATTGCAATCACCTGAAAGAGCAGATAGCTCATTATTCCGGACGAGGGACAATATAAGGATAAGTTAGCAATATTATACTCGGATAATTTTTTTTTTAAATCTAGATTAAAAAAATATACCTAAGAGAGAGAGAGAGAGAGAGAGAGAGAACAATTTAGAAAGAAAATACAAAGCAATTTTATAAATATGAACATAAATGAAAATGAGTGTATTAATTAACAGTATACTATAGGATTCTCTCACTTGAACAGAATTATACACACGTACAAGAATTTAACTTTGAAATATCAACGCAAACACTGCAAACTTTGACATAATTTGGAAGGTTTCTACATTGTGACGTAGTGTTAGCTAACGCGATTTGCCCGTAGCGTTCATTTGCGGAGCGGAATACAGTAGTAATTTCCATACATCATCGCAACACAAGTCGCTTCTCAGAACTTGATACACAGATGAGAAAATATGATTATTGTGTTTTCTCTGCATGTTTCTACAACGTGTTACATCATAACGAAAAAATTTACACTATTTTTTTCTCTATTGATATTTTCTTTATTATATTCTTTATATTAAAAAAAATATGTTCTTGTTTGTCATACAATTGTGCATACAAATAAATATGTAAATAAAAAACATGTTACATATTATATTTTCATTTGATGATTCATGAATACTCTCCAGTTTGATTATATACTACCCTGATGTAATACAATGCAGTATTAGAAAATAAATGTAAAATACACCCAATTAAAATAATTAAAATAAAGCATTGTTTAGCAAACAATCGAAAACGTGCTGCTTTTGTCTCCCGCTCGCTGTGGCTTACAAAATAGTTGTTGAACTTTATTTTGTTTCAAATAATCCATTTTAAATGTAAATAGGGTGATTAATTCAAATTTATTCATTTTATATCATTAAGGAATGAGAAAGACAATAATATAAATTAATTGTACAAAGAAATTAAATATAATTTCATTTTTTTCGATTATAAACTATATATATATATATATATATATATATATATATATATATATATATATATATATATATATATATATATATATATATATATATTAAAAAACTCTATTGCATTATAAATATTTTAGAAATTATAAAGAACAAAGAAAGTTGTGTAATGATTATTATAATATTATCAATTATATAATATAGTATTCAAGTTTAGGATTCCAGGATTTGATGCCAAGCCAATATTGAGAAAATGTTGGCAGCGACAAAATCAATCGTTATAATGACTGATACATAACTCTTTTGTAGTAACCGCATGTTGAGTATTGTTCTTCTCCTGTTGATTTTAAGATGTTTTGCTCCGTTGTTCGTTTTTTCATCCCATTGCAAAATAATTACTGCATTAATTACTAACAACCTATAATCATACATAATATATTTATTATTATTTTAAATGTGTTTCTTCATAAAACAGACATAGTACATAATATATTACATTGAAATATTTTATGGACCCCAAGAGTTTGAGAAACTCGTACCGGGAAACGTCATTAATTCATTTGTGGCAAAATGGCAAGATAATTTTAAATTTAATTCATTCTTAAAATACAAGCAAATTTTTGTCACACTAAATAAACAAGATATTTTATACATTAAGTCACTTTTCAAGAGACTACACATTTTAAACATTTTTTTTAGTAAAATTTATAAATATTATTTCAGAAAATTAATTTTACTTTTAAAATTTTATTTTAAGACTGAGAACATTACCACATAAAACATAGCTAGCATGTATTTATAATGATTATGAGTATAATATATACATTTTATGATATATTATATCAATCAAAAAAATAAAACTTATAATGATTAAAAATTTATATATTTTCAATTTTAAATTAAAATTTACCTTAAATCGCCATGTAAATAGCAAATTGTCACAAACACAAATTTTTAATTAAAATTACATACTCAAAGAAGAAATCGGCTAACAATGAATATATACATTAGACTAATAAAATTGCAAATAAAAAAATATTTAATCAGCAGTGTGATTAACCCATAATCGAAACGTCATGTGATGACCCACCATAGTCGGCAAGTAACATAATATCACATATGCGAGAACTCTGCTCAGTAGCCCAGTTATACGTATATATATAAAAATATAAACCTTAATTAAATAGCTGGCCAAATCTGTGACCACATCTTATTTACAAAAGTTGCTATACACATTTATTTTAATATATTGTCTCATCATTTTATTCTCTGACTTGATCAGTTTAGAAAAAAATTAACACATATCAATGTATCGGGTATGTACCCGTACATCACAAACATTACCGCTGCGCTTTTTATCGACAGAGCAAGGCAGTGTGCATTCCATGGTGATTTTGGGGGCGGGGGGGGGGGGGGATGGCTGGACTGACTAGTATTAATTCTTAACTCACACAAAGTTCCAAATCTGCATCATTTGATCATTTGGGCTCTCTGAGCTGCAGCTGCATGCAATTTGTCAGGCAGAAGTTACGCTGGGGTGTCGTTATTTTGTTTTTGTTTTAATTCTACGTTTATTTTGAGAACAAGCTTTTAAATTAAATGTTAACAAAAAAAACAAAAAAAACACGCTGATTTTAATGTGTTTCATTGAATTGTTCTATTTATAGAGACTGTCTACGCAATGTCGTGATGATTGAATAGCATTACAACGTATAAATCCTACTATAGTAGCCCGATATAAACCCTCTGTGGTACAATAGCTCACCACAACCCACTCTTGACCCCTCTCCCTTAACTTCCTTTGCTGACCATCAGATATTAAGCCAGTAAGTTAATCCAGCTATCTCTTGTATGCAGATATCATTGTAATGGCAGCCAACTATTCTGTGTGCAGGAACTGTATGTACGGCATACGTTGTTCGCATCAGGTATGCAGTTAATAACAATGAGGGCCTTATCATCACGTATCTCCATGTGATGTATGCCAGCAAGCTGTTTTGTTGTCAATACATTTACAGGAATGTTACACGGCGCGTCTTGTTAATTGGAGATTAAATTATACCTGATAAAGTCATTGAGTATCATTATACCTAAATGTGAACTCATGAAACATCATCATGTACATAATGAACTACACTGAGAAAACACTGGGATAATCTTTATACTGTATAATAATAAGATACATCTAAAGCCTCTTTAAGCGTCATCGCGTGTCAACAATTAACATGATTTAAAGAACAAACAGTGGAGTATAATTATTTTTAATTCTGTAATAAGAATAATTGCATCATTATAAATTAAATTAGAGTATAGTTCAGAACCTATTTATTTTAAATTTACCTTTACCCTAAAAAAATTATGTATTTTGTATATGAATATAGCTCGAAGAAATCTTTAAGTAAATTAATTATTTAGTGTTTACATTATTACTTGCATACATAATACTTTTTTTGAATAATGTGAAAGGTAATATAATATATATATATATATATGCCACACTCAACTTATATTTAGTTACACAGTGACTTTGGTGACAGTAATTTTAGTTGCCATGTTGGTTATTATGTACTGTATATATTACATGTGGCAGTTACTAACTAGATGATAGTTTGTCATTTAGTTATTCTAGTGGCAACATGAACAAACTCTGCGAGAAAACAAAGAAGGTGATAAAAAAAAAATGTGTAAATTATTTTTGATTTAATGTACCGTACGTGGCAAATATAGATTCTTGCAAGATACACTGAACTTACTTCTTCAATTATATGTGAAGACATTTGATCGCTTTAGCAAGTTTGTTTATCCATCGAAAGAATCACCTTCAAATTGTCTTTTTATTTTTATTTTTACGATCACTTTGCAAGACATGTACTGTAAACCACGAGACAGCATGAACTTGATCCCTAGCTACTCTATTTGTAGACAATGGAGGAGTGGTGAACTCCTCTTTTGTGGGGGATGGCTAAGATATAGACCAAAGTAGGTAAAAAGGTTTAAATTTGCATCACTGCCATCCACCTTTTGTCGCTTCAATAAATCAAGAAGGTGTAACGTTCGTGTAACGCTTAAGTGTACGTGACTAATGTGACTATTAAATTGATAATACTCAATTTAATATTACTTTCGATAAATATTGACTGTAAATGTGTAAACGTACTAGGGAGTCTTGGAATTGAAAAAATTTTTTTGCTAACATTCAACACAAAAGGATACAAATACGATTAAATAATTATATTACTATTAACTTTCGAGTGATAATTGATTACTGTGGAAGACAATATTAGCGTTATCTTGATTGTTTATTGATTATTAGTAACTAGTTTTAATCCAGATTAATTAAAATTTAAGATTCATATAACTATTGACTGGTGTAAATTAATATTACTTGTAATCCATAAACATATAGAAAGTTTATGTTGTAATCACATTAATTTAGATTATTCAAAAGCATTTTTTTTAAATAATGGTGTAATATTGTTTATTTTATAAAACATTAAGTTAAATGATAAAAATTAAGACCAGCTCTAATGTTCTAATACAAAAATTAACAATAAAGAAAAAAAAATCAATATGACGACAGATCCTGAATTACAAAGGCTAACGTAACGTCCTGAACAATCAGGGCTGAACAAGTAGCTCAGTGTAAGATGTACTCATTTTCTTCATTAGTTCACTTTTCCAATAATCTGCCAAGAGTAAAACCACTGCATTCCAGAGAAAATTTGAACTTGTTAAATCATTTTATTATATACATTAAGACGAAGCGCTCAGCCTTGAGCAGTTTCTAACACATTGGATTCCTGTATATCATGGTATGTAATCAATATTAACTTTTCGTTCAAAACGCTTTGGGGCAATATCATGATGTAATCTTTTGTAAAATATTATAACGATGCAATAAAATAATATATTACATTTTTTTTTTTTTGCCTGAAGGTTCAATTCAATATATAATATTATATATACCTGTCAATAATATTGAACGAGTTTCAAATATAGTCACAGTTTAATTCACATGTAATCAATATATATATATATATATATATATGATGGGTATATTTACCTGTTAGTCTATCATTATTTTAAAAATAATACATCCTATGATATCTAATACAAAATACAGAGCCACAAACAAGGAGGATAGCATTATACTTTTTAGTCAAGACGCTTGTCGTCAGCTACTTGAAAGCTGTGTTATAGTAACATAAGCAAATAATGTATCCAAGTTCCTTAGGAAGTAATTCAGCTAAAAATTCGTTATGCACGGTAACTGAAAAATTAAAAAAGGTCAATTCCGGATGAGTAACGACGTCTACAATATATCTAAACAAACAGACTGAAAATAAATTAGATTTTCAAAATGGCTGTAGAAACAATTATTATAACAATCTAATTATAAACTTCGTACGTCAGAGAACAAAGAATGACGTCATTTAGGTCACTCTACTTTTTAACATTACCTTGAGCCAAGTGAATCATCCATACGTTATTCGTACCTGACTTTTCTTGATAATATTCTATGTAAGAATGACGGCTAGAATAAAATAATTTTTGAATATGGATGTCATGTTTGAGCCTACTAAACAAATTAATGCAATTATAATCAATTTTCAAAATGGTTCGTTATCAACTTAACTATCAGTAAATATAAAACTTACCGTAAATGTAAGGACAGTTTGTAGCACGTTTAATTTAATATCTTTATAATGTAAGAAACAAATTTTATAGTGAAAAATGTAAGAAAAATCGACGTAATTACTTTAGCTATAATTAATCTATTGGAGTGTAGGACTAATATTGACATAACGTATTAATTAAAGTAATTAAATAAAATTACTCAAACTTGTTCACAATTTTCTATAGCCATAAAGTGATAACAGATTTTTATTTGAAAAAGAAATGTACGTATATATTAGAACAAGAAGAAAGTTGAAGTGAGACGTGTTTCTAGTTCCATCACACCGCGGCGGCGGCGCAACATGATAAGGTAGTGTTGGTGAGAGAAATAACTCCACATAACTAACCTCTCTAGCTGTTACACTCACAGTAGCAGTAACAGCACCTCCATTTAACATTGAGGTCATTTATTAGCAAAATTGAACCACCTACGGAGATTTTCATTACGCCTCGCTGCCAACAGTTATCAATTATCAAATGTGTCAAAAGAGAAATGCTACAATCAACCATTGATTATTTTCTTCTCTTTTTTTTTTTTTTTTTAGTTCTTTATTTTTTATATTTCATGTCATTTATGTAAAATTATAAAATAAATTAAATTCTAAACAAATTAAGATATATTTCACTCCTATTATGCTTACTTTAATTAAAAAGGTTTTTAATTAATACACGTATGCAACTCGTTCATATACTTGCATATAATATGTATAATTTTAGTTTCGATTCTAAACATCTTTACAATAAAATAAATATTTATGTATTTTCTTAATATATATTATATGTATATATAGCATAATAAAATATGTAATATTCAACATATATTCATAGTTGGTGTAAGAGCTTACATTGCGAGTGAGTGGGTGCTTGGATGAACATCAGTTGAAAAGTTTTGCTACAGGCCTAAGAGAAAAGTCTTTGTATAGGCTGCAGGTTCGCCAGAGCCAACTCAGACGCCATCGAAAGAGAACACTGCTGGCTCAAGAGGCTTACACCTTACTTTGGTGAATAAAAAAGAAGCCTATAGGCTTCTATAGCTATAAAATGCTATATAAACCATGTAAGAGAACAGCTTATATTAGCATAGGATATATTTGCAAAAGCTGTATATACACTAACGAAACCCACAACATTCCACAAAAGTCTCTCATATTTTCATGAATATAACCTGACATTGGCTTGCTTTCCCTTACATGATTGTATTTCACCCTTCTTTCTCCATCCATCCGTCCCTAGCTCTCTCTCTCTCTCTCTCTCTCTCTCTCTCTCTCTCTCTCTCTCTCTCTCTCTCTTCTAGCCCTCTTCTTTATATTTACCCCTCCCACTACTATCTCTCTCCCTCCCTTCCACACTCTCTCTTCTCTCTCTCTCTCTCTCTCTCTCTCTCTCTCTCTCTCTCTCTCTCTCTCTCTCTCTCTCTCTCTTTTCTCCGGTAGTATAGCAGCATCTTCTTCATCATCCTTCTAGTTTGTTAAGGGTAAAAGCAGAGCTGTATGGTTATGCATATTATCTTCTCTATAAAATGTTGTTCGCGTTTTGAGCCAATTATATTCAACCTATATTTACACACATATTTTTTTTTGTAACGTGCTGGGTAAAAACGAATGAATGATGGTTTACATAAATCATCAACTGATGTAAAAAGGCTGCTGAATATATATTTTACTAATCCTTGGTGGTTGGTGTGGTTATACTGGAGACAACATATGCATGCACCCAGCCTAACATAAAACTAAATATGCAATAAAACATGCAGATGATAAAAACGGTAATCTGATGATGCTTTCATAAATGAAAATATGTAAACGTACTTATGTTTAATTATTTGAAATATTGAGGGCATAAATATTTCTAACTCATCAAATATATATATAATATATATATATATAATGAAAACACATTTTTCGTGAATTAAATATTAATTAAACTTTGAAAAATAAAAATAAATACCAAAAGGTTTTTAACTGTATATGGAAAAAAAAAACCACATTTAATATTTTTGCAGACTTGATTAATTTCTTTTTTCAATTTACGAGCGTATTTTTTAACGTGTTATTTTAAAAAATACTCTATTATATATTTAAATAAACATAAATGAGGTCTTTTTAATACTACGTAAAGAATTTTAAAAAATATATAATGAAACCTGCAATGTATATTTTATTTAAAAGAAAAAGTTAAAACAACTATTACTCATGGAAATAAACTCACTTCAATGAGTAAAAATTCAATTATACCAATTAATTAGCTGTAACTAATTGAAATAGTTTAACAACAAACCATTAAATCTAATCTCTTACGTCAATGGTCAATTGTGATTTGACCATAAGAAGCGTTAATTTTAAATTACGTAACAGAAGCGACTATCGAGTATAAATTTAATGCTCCACACTCTCTTCACTATCACGTAACGTTTGAACTTCAGTACGACAACATCTTTGAGTTTTGATTCAGCAATCCTATGCTGTCCGAGTGACTTCACTCAATATCTACTGCAGTTTTAGATCCACAATGAACATCTTCAAACTTCGCTTTTGTGGCTGTTGTTGAGTATTGATGTAATCTTTGTGCTGGCATTGAAGGAAGGAAATATTCATAATTTAAGTTATAATACATACAATTACACCTGTTTGTTTGTTTTTATTTTTTTATTTATTTATTTATTTTTTTTTTTTATTTTACAGTTTATAGATACGCTGATAGTTTCATGTCTAAAATATCTAAATTCAAAAATCATTGTCGTCCCAGATCAACATATTAAAGTGAAGACAATGATAAGGGATGCTGCTTTGCATTTTACTCTGTGCACCATTTCAGGTCAGGCCACCGATTCCTCAACCCATGAACAGCTACAAAAAGTGTTGGACCACTTGTAAGTTTTCATGTCTTAAGAAAACCGTAGACTCAAGAACTACGTTTCAAAGTTTTAGCCGAAATGAAAGGACTTTGAGAAAGAGGTGAGTTCATATTTTGTATTTAGAATTAAAATTAATTCTTGATATGAATATTATTTAACTAAAGAAAAACAATAATCCAAAACTTTAAAACACTTCTAATAAAATTGAAAAATTTGTTAGCAATTAAAAAGTTAAATCTATCATTTTATAGTTTTAACATTTCTCTATTTTTGAATGTCTTTTAATGGCTTTAAAATCTAGCATGCAATGTAAATTATAATTAGGCGCTTGCGTGTGACGTCAGTGTGACATCAGATCAGGAGTTTCAACAGTTGTCCACCAGCAGTCGTCGATGGTGGCCTGGTGGAGCTACGCAATGTATAAGCATAGGACAAAATATTAAATAAATATATTTAAAAATATATAAAGAAAAGATTCTAAATTCTGAGGTGAGCAAAAGTTTGTAAATTTTATTTTAAACATTTTGTTCACCTCACATTTTTTATTTTCATTTTAAATAATTTATAATGTATTTTTTTAATCTTGTGCCTGCATGCAAGTTCTCTACCACTACCCCAGCATGGCGGCCTGCGCGCGCATGTTTTCACTCAGCTCCTGTAAAGTAGACTGATTGCGTTGCTCATGCAACCGCCTTATAGCCGACTGTTTCAAACTGCTTGTCTTCCATTTTCAACCTTTTTTTTTTTTTTTTCATTGCATAAAAAGCAAGTCACGAATAAACCCTTGAAAATGCAAGATGAGCGGTTTAGAACTACTATACTCAAAATTGCTGTGCTAATTAATTCTTTATTACTTCTTGTAGCATGGAATGTCATGTAATGTTTTTAATCTTTGTCATTGATACATTGATATGTAACTATTATTATTACCTCTGGACACCACAAATTTTATTCCTGCTTTGTTTGAAGGCGTTACCACGCAGTCTATAGATGTGTGATGAAGCTAAACTTTTTTTATATTAATAGAGAGTACTTTTGTTACCTTGCCTGAAATTGCAAATCTGCAACTCTTTGTCTCTTAGAACTGCAGCTCTAGCAAGTGAGGCAGAAGTAAAGGTCCTAACATGTCTGGCATCCAGTACATTCATCAGTCATTTTATTCAGAGATTTCAATGCTGGGAGATTGATTATTGATTAAGATTCCACAGAAGCAACATCTGAAAATGAAGCCCGTGCCCACAAATTAAACAAGCCATGGCGATGCCTGTTCACTGCGGTAATCCAGAAAGAATAGATGATCATTGTATATTTTTTATCTTATATTTTTAATTGCATGATGTTGCAAAAAATTAAACTTTGAACAATATTCCGACGGTTTATTTTCTTAAATATGCTTTCCAAAATTTGAAAAAAAAAAGTTCTATATAATATTAAATATTAAAAAATTGAAATTATCTTTAATTCGGTTAAATCGAATACAGTAAAACTGTGAAAATATTGTTTCTGGTACTCTCTCCAAATGTTAAAAAATAACAAAAATTTCTGTTTGTTTACTTCTTTTTCATCAATGTGAGTCTTCGATGTGAGTCGTATTAATAAAAATATATGTGGACCGAAAAATAGATTTTTATTAATTATATTTGTTTTAAGGATTTAAAGAGTGTAGCGCTCGTAGATGCCGATGGCAACACTGACGTATCTTCACAATGTTAATCTTTCATTTTATTAATTGTGAACCTAGAGAGCTTTACTGTTTGTACAAATGTACGAAGATAAGTTAGTAGATGATGTTCTAGAGTGGAAAATTAACCATTTCCGGAACTTAATATGCCCGATGATAAAGTTTGAAATTTAATAGTTTTCGAAGGAAAAAAGAAAAAAAAATTGTATGTTGCAAAAATTTCAATATAAATGTCATCCAATCATTCACTTCGATGCCCATTTTCATTTCACTGAAATAATGGAATTCAAAAACATCAAAATGTTCATTATAGATGTATATAAATGAAGTTGAAAATTCAATTGCCAATAACTGCATGTAAAATTTTATTCTATAACAATATTAGATTACATTAATATTAGAATTTATCGATAAAATCAACTATACATGCAGAACATTCATTTCTTGACTTAAAATTAAAAAATTTCTAATTTATTATTATATTTAGTACCAATTTGACATGCATTGTTAAGATAATTAAATATTGTAGTACATGAATATGTCGGTAGGAACTACCATTCTATTCATAGTAATATGTTGATTGTACGATGGCAGCCTTTCGTTTAGGTGCCTAGGGGCTGACTAAATGTGTTGTCTGGAAGCAGCAAGACTTATATAAGAACATCTGTGACTACTACTGGAGAATTAATGTTCTCGCAAGATAAATGAGGCCAGGCAGAAACTCCAAATAGAAGCATACATACAAGTAAATTTAAGCTATCTGCCTCGCTGCCACCTTATTCGCAATTCGCATCTATGCTCTAATGACTCTATATTTATAAGGATAAATTCATTTTAGGCTTTACTGCCATTTCAATTTCCTTAAATAATAATCATAGGAATTATTATTTTTCACAAAACTTTCAATTATTTTGTTACATTGTACACCAAACTCTCTCTCTCTCTCTCTCTCTCTCTCTCTCTCTCTCTCTCTCTCTCGCTCTATATATATATATATATATATATATATATATATATATATATATATATATATATATATACAATGTATATATGGTATGTTACATATTGACAACGGTCAAGCACAAGAATCACATTTTCTTTCCTACTTTAATTTTCAAATTAATTTTACATATATTTTCTCAGAAAGTAGCCAGAAGTACCATTTTTTTTTTCAATATTGATATTTCACATATTAGGTCAGTGATTCCTTCAACAAAAAAACTGAGATACAAACAGGAAGGAAAGTCCAGAAATCTTTCACTTCCATCCACTTCCGGAGGGGAAATAAAATTTATTTTCTATAAAATTTTCTATATAATTTTATAAATAAAATTTATAAAATAAATTCAACTTTATGAAAGAGTTAAGGACATATACGTATGCCCTAGCGTAAGTGAAGATGGACATTTTTCGTGTCTTGTTAAAAACGAAATATTGCCTCAGGAATTGGTGAGGTGTCGAGATGGTGTTCCAATCCTTAGCTTTATTTTCCATTTTTTCGCACCATTTTGCGAAGTACAGAATAGAAGCATACAACCTTTTACAAGCTTTTGTCACGTCTTAGCGGTAGGTTGCTGTACACACATTGAAAAGAAAAAAAAGCTACAGGCACAATCGATAAAGGTAATGAAATCGAATCATGAATCTGCAGGTGTTATATAAGTAATAAATTTGTGAACCTTGAGACTCGTGCAGTACAGTCATCAGCAGAAAAACTGTAACAAAACATCTTTAAACCATATGGAACTAAATAAGTTTTATATGTTTAATTTAAATGATTCGATGCGTTAAATTAACATACGTCCTCACACAAGAAGAACCTTAAGAAAATTTAATTTATTGTCTGCTTGTCTGTAAGCAAGAACACTTAAAACTCACTATGTAATTATAAATATTTAGTGAAAAGTCATGTAGCTATAAAGATGACAAATTAAAAAGAAATAAATTCATAGAGAAAATAGCTATATGTAGCGTTCTTGATGTTATTCCTTCTCGATCTTGTAAAGCGCAAAGTTTAAAAAAAACAAACTGTTAGTGTCTTTCATTATTTTCATCATGTAGCAAGAACGCTTACAGAGAGAACAAAGGGATGTTGTCTGCTGGCTGGTGGACTGTTATACAGACACTTGATTTTGACTTCTGATCTTTCAAATTTCATTGCACGCAGCAGTAGCAGTACCTTTATACTGATAACAAAGACGATGAAATAGAATAAAAAATAAAATAAAAAAAAACGTCGTAAAGCTTAACTACTGCACAAAAGCGTACAGCACATAAAAAATTATGAGTTCTCATTTTCATTCTATCAGTATATTAATAATACCTGTATGTTCATGCAGATAACAGCAAATTTGCTTTACCCACATTTACTTAATTACATTGAAACATTCCATTACAGTTACATACTTTCGAACTACATTTTCCTTATTATCATTCATTTATTACCTGTTATTCAATTGCATACACTTCTAATGATTCCGATAGTAGTTATCAAGTAGTCATTCTCAGATGTTGTATGTATAAGAATTAATTTTTTGAACCCTCGTCGACACTACGTGTAATAACTTAAATAAACACGAATCCATTAACTGATCGTTAAATTTAAATTTAATTGAAAAAACTAAAGAAGAAGAATTAAGAATACAAGATATATTATCAAAAATATAATGACTAATGAGCTATTCATTGAAATAACACCTAGTGTAGATTTTAGAAAATTTTGGTGCCAGATTTTAATTTTCAATTTAGATTTTAAATTTTATTATACAATTTTGTTGCTAAACATTGGTACATTGAATTCTTTTTAAAGTGTACGCTAACTTATTGTAAATCTGTTATTGTACACAATACCATTAAAAATAAGTTAATTAATCACAGTGACCTAAATGCTACATTTTGTATGTATAATGTACCATAGAAATTATAAAAGAGAAAGCAAACAACAATAAATGTAAGCGATTTTCTTTTATCTATTTTAAATTACTTTTTACAGTATCATCCATTATTTAATGTGTTCTATAGTGAATGCATCTGAGCTCTTAATGAAAATAAATGTATAAAAAACAAACACGTATTTTGAGGGTAGGGTGATATTACCTGTGAGTATATAGCAGAATGTTGGATTGCCAATTAGGTTGGACACAGAATAATTGAAGAGATTGTCTTTCCCTTCTCCAAGCACAATGTCCCCTACGTTGGAGACTATGAGATAAACTTGCGATCCACTTAAGTTAGGTAGAAATTGAGATTACAACAAAATTGAATCTCACGCAGTACAAACATATAACTAATTATACATAATTATTGAACTACTTAATATTTATGAATATATATAATACTGTATGAAAAATTAATGAGATTTATCATGATAAAAACAACTCTATTTTTTTATTATGCTGTGTTGGTTATATAACACAATTTCACTACAGAAAAAATAAGACAAGTCTATTAAATGTTTGCATAAGTCTAAATTACTTGATACACTCGGCGGCTATACTTTGTAACAATTAAAAAAAAAAAAAAAAGTTATGGATGGTAGACGAAGCTATAATGCAAGACACTGTTAGCTCTACACTGCAGCTTCTTATCTCTCTGTTCGTGATGTACCCCCCCCCCTCCTTTAGTCTTGTGACACAACTTTTGAGCATATTTTAGACTCAAGAAGACAGTGCTTAACATCGTTAGGGGCATACTTTGTAACTTAATTGTAGCCAATAACTTCGGTAATTCTAAAAAAAAAAAAAAAAAAAAAAAAAGACAAAATATATTTCATTTTAACAACACAGAAGCAGAGAATTGTCATATAAAATTGACATTGAAAAAAGGTATATAAAATACAATTGTCACCAAATATATGGAAATTCAATATATTGAACTTAACTCTAAAATATATTGAAATGTTTTTTTCAGAAGTAATTCCTGACAACGAACACAGTTTAGTTGAAAATGACATTTTATTTAAGCTAAGGATGAGTGTCTGCCTAAACCAAGCGCCACGAGGTTAGGCAACTTGCTCAGCTTAAAAACATCTCGTTCAGCTGGAGTGAAAAATAGTTAATTGATTTAGATGATTAGTATAGTATTTTGTTTAGTATTTTGCATAGATAGCCAACCAGCTTCACTTTTAAACTTAACTACATTGGCTAATCTCAATGCCTCAATTATTTCTATACTGGCTTGAGTATTACTTGAGTGGGGAGCAATGAATTTTATTAACTTTTCTTTATTTAATAGGAGAAAATGTCTGTACACAGAAGATAGTAGTTATTTGCCATATTATACAAGGCAAATAATATAAGACAATAATAATAATATAATATGGCAAATAACTACTATCTTCTGCGTACAGACATTTTCTCCTTGCATCTTGGTAATTTGTAAAATTTCTTAGTAAATATATTATCAAAATAAAGGTGCAATATTATACAAAATTGAAAATACCATCACCAATGAAGCTCAATTTTATATGGTGTAATTAACATGTTTGATTATGCACCGTCCAATACAGATCTACCTGAATCACAAAGATAAAACAAAACAATTTACAATTTATTTGTTTGCTATTATTTTATCATTAAAATGATTTCTTTTAACAAAATACCTCAAAAGTTTCTGAGAGTTATTTTGTCACAAGCATTATGTAAAAGAAATTACAATATTATATCAAAGTATATATTTACAATTTGTCTCTCTCTTGTTGTTTTATTATATTTAAATGAAAAGTCTCTTGTAGACTCTTGTGTTCTTTTCAAGGTTATTCATGGGCTGGTAAAACGAACAAACAAATAATTGCAGTAATTATTATCTTAGTGCTAAATTTTAAACAAATTAACTATAGAGATTTTAAATAAAACAGTAAAAAAATGTGTGAAGATAAAATCATTTTAAAATTAAAAGATTTTAATGGAGTACCGACCTCAAAATTTTTTATTTGCAGAAATGGATAGAGAGGGTGCAAAGTTGTGCTACTCTGATTTTTTTCAGATTTTTTAGAGACCGGCAAATATTTTTTAAAAATTATTGAAAGTACAGAAAAAGTGCCGCCTCTCTTAATAAAAGAAGGACCCAAAAGGGACGTGGATTCGAACCCGACCTCGCCAAAACTTTTTAGCAATACTTCCCGGTGCCTAAAAAATCTGAAAAAAATCAGAGTAGCATAACTTTGCACCCTCGATCCATTTCTGCAATAAAATTTTTTGAGATCGGTACCCAATTGATAAATATATTATTATAAAGATATTTTAAATTTAAAATATTTACCCCATTTTGTAATTTATACGTTATAAAGATTATATTTTGGTCTTATTTTTAACTAGAACTTGAATTATTAATTTAAAGTTCATATATATTAATTAACATATAATTAAACTGTTTACCATATTTGATAATTTGTTTAAAACGCAAGTATTGATAATAAATATGAAAAATAAAAGTATAAAATATATTGGATTGCATTGCATTTTTTTTTTCTTTCCAGTTAATAAGGTAAAAATTACAAAAAGATGAAAATTTAAAATTTTTTAACAAAAAATTGAAACTTTAAACAGCCATATTTATTAAATATATAAAGGACATAGTTTATCATTACTTAATGTATTCTACTTGTCGATGGCTTTATATGACATCTAAGTAGCAATAACTACGTCATACTATTGTTGTCAGGAACATACCCACAACTCTATCAGGCGGTCTGTTTATAGCAATTTTAAGGTAGCTCCTCCAACATAAGGTGCACGTATGGAGACTCGCTTGGAGCGCACTGGGCGGAGATTTGCTCATCTCATTTACTTCCTTCTCTTCGTCGTTCACATTTCCATTAGCCACCATAAACGAGCCTCACTCTACCGCTAATAGAGAAGATCCTCAGCCTCTCATTCAAGTTAATGCCTCAGAGACCAACGGCTGCTTTTGCTGTCCTTGCCTGCCTGCTGGCACCGTACTGTGAACAACACTATATTGACTATATATATACATACACACTGTATATGTGGAGACTTCTCTTCCTTGTATTCTCCCATTCCTTTTATTTCTACCTCTCTCTCTTTCTCCTTCCACTATATAGAGTACATTATTTTATATAAAACCTCTTCTGCACGAGGGTATAGGTAGGTTGAACTTCTCCCGGTGTGCTACATGGCGTCTGAATCGTTATCATTTCTTACCAACCACAATGCGAGGGTGTGCTTGTATCAGAGTGGACTTCAATTCCTAATATATTCAAAATGCTACATATACACGTTAATTATTCTACTTAATAATTATGTCTTGGTCCATTGAGTATCAAACTTTATTTATAATTATCATTCACTTATACATATACACACACGTGTCTATGAATCGTGAGAAATTTCAGTTGGCATTCTAGTTTCTACAGTCTCGCGAGATTTTGGCATCATGAGATGGAAAAGAGTGTGACTGAAACTTCTACTTTTATCTCATCAATAATAGGAGTGTGAGTGAGACACGATTGTATTAAGTTAAGTTTAATTTTGCCTTGTTTTTTATGCATTGTTTAAAAAAATATAAGTGAATATTTTGAAGAAAAGTTTTAAATAAAAGTTGAAATTTATATTTCCAATTAATTTGAGAATCAATGTTTAATTTTTTTACTATAATATTTTATAACAACTAACAAGAAACGAATTGAATAAATTTTAGATGTAAATATTTCAAAAAGTTGTTAAAAATAAGGAAATACTGCTTACTTTAAATCATGAAAGAAAATATATACAACAAAGCTATATTAAAACTCCTTAATTACAATTTGCTATCATTGTGTTTATGATGTTGGATTTTAATGAAACTTATATTATTGTCATGGTTTATTGTTACGAAATTTCTGATTATGTCTAAACAAGTTTGCTGTTTGTACCTTGTGTGAAGTTGCTCAACATTCACCACTCACGCAAGGAGGAAAATACGACAGAACTAATTACGATAAATATTAGTAATTTCTCAGACAATATCAATTGTTCTTGTCAACTTAAACATATATTTTAAATCTCGCAAATTTCAATATTTAAATATTGAAACAATTTTGTTTTTGTTATTATATTTAACGTTAATGAACAACAAAAAATCATACCTTGAAGTATGTGATGAATATTAATTATTATACTTCTGTAAGATGTTATATATATAAAATATATATTCACATCTGAAATATTCACGTTCTCATATAAATGACAAAACAAAACTTACATTTTCAGTTAGTTTGTTAATTAGAAATTCATTTAAATAATTTTTTCTAAATATTCTTTCTTAAAATAATAAAATAAATTACTGATAAAATATGTAAATAAAACATAATATATAAATAATGGAGATGAGTTTACTTTTGGTAAACCTGTATATAATAATTATAGTGTGTATGTTATAAAACTATAATAAAAGTATATTATATAGCTATACAATCGTTATTGTGGACACAATTGAATTAGAGTTGAGCACTAACGAAGAGGGTATAGAGAAGGAGGAAAGACTGTCCACCACTTTACCTATACTGAGTGGATTGGACCCGGCTATGAGCAAGCAACGAGCGAGGTTGGGTGTATATAGTACTCCACTATATAACTACCATGCGCAGTTTATCATCCGTGAAATATAACAATAATTATTACATTTGTTTACGTTAAAAAAATTAAATGCGTAATTATAATTAAGTATCAATTAAACAGCTCTTTTCATCTGTAAAAATATAATGAGATTTATTCATTTAAATATTTTTGTTTTATAAATTAATATAAATAAGAGGTGAACATGTTTTTGAACTGAATTGTTAGAGCTTATAAAGAATTAATTTTTCATGAGTGATAATTTCATTACTGATGAATAAAGTTACGTAATTTTAGAGATATGTTGGATTAATTACTGTCAGGAAGTCGTTCTGCTATCGCGTTTATTGAAACTTATGACTGCGCACAAGAACTCAACACATTTATATTAATAGTATATATAGTGTAGAGCGCTACATGCAGACAAAAAGAAGAGATATATTGAAGGTAAATTTTAATAATTTAATTTACAATAATACTTGGGGATTGTATGAACACCTATTTTTCAATGGACAACATCCATTCATTATGTTTGCATTATTATATCAAGAATTAATAGGCGAGTTCTATTTATATAACATAACGTATGTTATTATTTTTTATTAATTATTATTATTACGTAACATGTTTGTCGTGAATTTTAAGGGTATTAGAAGCTTCCAAAATTTGAATAAACATAACTAAAGGTAATAATTTATTACAAAAATTCCTTTATTCATAGTATAACTGCATGCTTCTAGATAAGTATTAATTAATACGCTGTTATTTTGAATTGAAGCTATACGTTTTATAGAGGGGATTTTGCTGACTGACGTCATGCCCCTGGCAAGTAGGCAGCGCTGAGGTGGGCTAGAATTCACATAAACAAAGTGTATAATTAATTTTTTACTCAACTTAAAAAACAAAAATCAGGTTTAAATACTGTAAGAATATAGAACAGTACACGATGGAATTCGTAGAAAAAATCTCGCCACCCAAAAAATGTTAAAAGTATATTTTATTATTATTAAAATTATTATTTTTTGCTCCTATGTCTTGTAACACAATCTTGTCTCTTTTACCCTCCCTCAAGCAGGTAGCTAATAACGTTGTACCTCCCCTCACGATAAAATAAACAGCAATCAACTCTTATATTTCAATTGCAGCGTAATATCATATAGTGAAAATTTCATCAATAATTATTATCATCGTATTATATATTATGATGTAAAAAAGGAAAGACTTTAGGAGCACAACAGGAGCATCAAAACAATATAATTGAATGAACAGAGGCCTGCCTGCTTGTCTTCAACGAAATGTAAAATGAATTAACAAAGAAAGTTAAAAAGTTAGTGTGCGTCATGACGAGAAAGAGAGAGAGTCCAGTTAATAATAAAAATGTTATACTTTTGACCTTAAAAAAGTTTTTTGGTTTGTTTGATGTTTCTGGAGCGTATAAAGTTGATAAAGAGTTAAATAATGTAGGGTTAGGGGGTTGGGTATATAGTCTTTAGTGAACGGGTAAGCAGAGAGAAAGAGGGTGGAGAAGAGAGGAAAGAGTGGGCTGCAACAACCCAACCTGGTAGCTGTCCGTGAGAGCAGAAAGTCATAGTCGGACTCAGGACGGACGTTTGAGTGGCACAGCAAGTGGAAAACCAGCCTCTGAGTCACACCACTAGGTCAAATTTCAGCATCCATGACAATAGAAAGTTAAGTTCCTCAAGATAAGGAATATGTTATAACTTAACAACCACGCCCCCCTCCCTTTAAGTGACCACGTAAGAAGTTGGTAGAATTTAGATCGAGGCAAACCACCATGCACCATCTAGAGACAAGAAAGGTAGATAGTTCTCCATGTGACGTCATTTAAGTGGCAGATAGTTATTAAGAGCACATTACCGGACCAAGTGAAGGAGGAAAAGGAGGAGCCATGGGAGTCATGGAAGTGGCTAGCCATATTGCCTTACAGTCTAACTTCTACTTCTCCAGCAGCATTGCCCTCTCATGTCTCAAGGGAGGTGCTAACTGATGCGGTGAACGTAGTACGCTTCTAACCATGCTACAATGATAATAATTATAACAGCAATTAGCTGGTAAAACTAACTTTTAGTCATACATTTAAATCTATTACTACAATGATATTTTATACCTCTATAATAATAAACTCTTAATTAACTTAACGTCATAAAATTATTCAAGAAAAAGTATTAATATTTATTTAATTCTGTAAGTTTATTTAAGTTTAATTATTACTCTTATATATACTTTGATCATGATTGTTTCTTTGTTTTACTCTCAACGTTTATATCAATAATTACCAATTAACATTTAATGAAATACAGAATGTTACATTTATAATATTACTCTGAAGATATGGAGGTTGCAGTAATTTGCCTGGCATACTGTGTAAAAAGTATTAAAAGACGCCTGAACTATTAACATTAATAGTTAATATATATATATATATATATATATATATATATATATATATATATATATATATTGAGATATATACCTTTGAAAAGCAATAAACATTGCATAAAAATGACTTTCACTGACCCTAAAAGAATAAAATAAAATCTTTGAAATTACTCAATATATTTTTTATCAATGAAAACCTGTTGAAAGTATAATATATATAAAGTAAAAACTAAACTCATTGCCTTCATCCTATACAATCTATATAAATAACTATAGTAGTTAATAACAAGTATTTTCTGTGTTATTATTTTTTGACAGATGTACTTCATTATTAAATAGAAAATCCTGTTTGTTTTTTTTAGTTTTTTTTTTTTTTTTTTAGCTTTTTATATTATCGATTCGTGTTGAACACCGTCTGTGTTTTACTTTAATTTTGATTGTATTGTAAGGTAGGGGAACCTTGAAATATTGGTTCATACGGTCAATACAGAACGCGCCCATGCACAAGTGAGAAATTTTTCAAGGCGATGAATGCACCACCACGGACGTGACAGAGGCTCATCAACAGCCATGCACAAGTACAGTATTATAGTCATATATAATGGCATAATGCATTGGTGGCTGCCTGCGAGTACCAAAAACTGTCGCTCTCTTTTTTGGTTAAGATTGGCGCCAAGGACATCTCTATATATATTATTTACGTTTAAATATTCTAACTCTGGATTTACAGAAACGACCGTGCTTAGGAAAAGAAGTGGGAACTCTGAACGTTTCAGTCATTACTTCGGACTGCCGCTAGTAGCTAGCGTGCGCTACCACTTCTGCATGTTCAGCCCTATTTAGCATGGACCGTACTCTGCCTGTGTACGTGCTCGCTTTAATTACATAAACATAAATGGATCTGTTATTGTTATATTTTACTGTAACGTATAATAATATATAATACGAATATACTGTACAATAGAATCTTTGAATAATGGAAATGAGAATTAAAAAAAAAAAAAAAAAATGTAGCTTAATACTACATCACAAGAGTAGAATTATATTTTGTTATATATTGTAATTACCAAATTTAATATATACGCAGAAAAGGAAGTCAAAGTAAAGGGTTAATATTATCTCGCATCTATTTATTCAATTACTTGGTATTAAATTATGTATCCAATGCTGCAAGATTATACCAATGTAAAGGTGCACCCAAGAGACAGATTTAACTGATTCCGCGGAATCGGAGACTTTTTTTTTTTTTTTTTTCCGTACGGAAAGTTTGCCAAAAGTCCATCTTTTATCCCGCTTGGCAACATTTTTCAGCGTGGAAACTTTTCAGTCAACAAAACTCTTAATTGGGTCCACCTTAAGTGTTTTTACTGAACCGTACAACAACGGGTGGCGATTTTCTAGATGATACGCTACGTTGAAGGTTCAGCAGCGCTCGAGTGAGCGTGTTAGCGGCGGAGAAGTTAGCTGCGAGGATCGAGGGCAAGCGAGACCCAGCAGAAAGTCTGTAAATTGTCTGATTAACCAAAAACTTGGCTTTGAAATTTCTTATTAGCATTATTTTAACCTCCTTTATTATTGGTCATCTGCAAAAAAAATGTAGTTCCTATACATTGCCTATTGCTAATATAATTGTGATTTATTAATGTTAAAAATTTAAATTTTCACAAAGTAATAATTATTTTTCTGTTGGTCATATGCATACTTTACGACTTGTTTAATATAAAAAATATTTATTAAAAATAAAATTATGATCAAAAGTAATTAGTATTACTAAATTTCCATACCGGTAAGCTTATAATTTTTACCGTCAACTAATGACACCAAATAAATCAATCATATTTATCATCAAATATATTTTGACAGTTGAAATATTGGTATTCCTCGCACATGCATGTAGTCTGTGTTATAGTCAAAGTTTTTTTTTTTTTTTTTTTTTTTTTTTTAATGTGGTGAAACTTAGTTTTTGAGTTTGAATTGTAAAACCACTTTCGAGCAAACATAGGAGAGGCTATATTATATGTTTGCATAATCAAAAGCATTGAAATAATACACGAGATAAAATTTAAGGCTTTTAAATTTTCTTTTTGATATGAAATTCTATTTTTGCATTTAAATTCCATTGTCTTTCAATAAATATAATATAACAAGTCTCGTAATGAAATTTAGTAAAAATTTGCATATGATGTGTTTCTACATGTGTATTGTAATTGTAGTTTATGGATTATATGCACCTGTATATTTAACGATTACTTATAGAACTAAACTACTGTGTTACAATTTTGATTACTATATACAACTTTGCATGTAGCTAGCTAAAAAGTAGCGTTACTGCAGCCTTGTGTTGCTATGCTAAGGAAAACAACTATCTATATAACCCATCTATCTCCACTGAATGGTGGCATGAAATGGCTGTTTGTTTTATCCCGTGCAAGTGCATGCTGCTAGCACGCAAATGGCTTGTCCAGAGCATCCTCTTTGTCAGCAGATCACATCATGTTGGAATACAATGGGAAAAACGAGGTTGTACATATCCTGAATTACATACGAGGGAAGTGATTATATACCTATATATTTATTATTTTGAAGTATGTTGCTATATGTTGTAGTTACGCGAGTAATTCAATCTCTCTATCTGTCTCTCTCTTCAACATGATATATCAGCAATAATATAAACTATATAGAGATGAACTGGATATAGCTTGCACGGTGATAATGATCAAGCATCATCCATAAAATCATGGTTTATTTGTGCATTTATTCAAAATAATTCGATCCATGTTATTATATATTATTATGTACTCTAATATCACATAATAGGCAGTACTGTTTTTTTTTTCGCTTATTTGTTATTTTGTGTAACATATGCTATACATATCATGTATATATATATATATATATATATAGCATTTATGGCTATAATATATATAAATGTACTGTATAATATAATTTGGAATCTACGTGTTTATGAAGATACAGGACTATACATTATAATAACGTTAAATTCATGCAATACCATAGAGACATAAAATTTCATCAATATTTTACATTTCGTATTATGTAAAAGTATAACTGTGGAATGTTTTATGAGCGTATAATTCATTATTTCCTGTACAACGTATATATTCAAAATTTGACACTCTCAAATAACTAAAGCTATCGCTTATAATTATGATTGATAAAAAATTTATGTGAAATGTTTTTTCATAACAATCATAACATAAAATAATTTAACTTTTAAATTTCTACAATGCTGAGATACCTAAGCAATGGGTATTAATTTTATCATTATAGCACTGCTATAACAATGAAAATATTAAAACACGAAACTACATATTATTACACACGGAACCATAGAAGTATTGAAATCGGATGCAAGGGTTTATTACATTTCTCTTCCATTGGTTCGACAGTGCACTCTTTACTATTTTGTAATTTAATAAAGTTTAAAAATTTCACCCAATTGCATAGATGAGATCTAACTTTAAGCCAGGCCTAAATTTGTTGATTTCGATTCTTGCAACAATCAAAATAAACAAACTTAGGCCTGGCCTAATATCAGACTTCATCTAGATGCAATTGGGCGAAACGAAGGGAGTAGGGGATAAACTCGTACAAAAATGAGTTTTTGAGGTTGAATAATTATAATTATGTTATACTAAAAACTGGAAATAAAAATTAGAGTTTACTCGCCTCACAAAAAATTATGAAATTTACATGCATGTAAATGTAAAAATAAAAATTTCTTAACATACACATACAATTTTACTATACTCTTTAATAATTATTTAATGAATTATTTATATTTTCATTAAATATTGTTGTTTAATTTACACTTGTTAAATGAGACGCAAAATGAAGACTATATAAAGTTATACAATGTATCATTATAAAGTTTATTAATGGTTGACCATGCATTGCAATGTCCCATCTAATTTAGGTTAAGTAGAATAACACTATGTAATCTAGCCTCGCGGTATGTACTCTGTTAACTCTGTACAGCACATTTTTTTTTTTAATTTTCACTAATCACATGGCTAAACTTAATTAATTTTGTACATAGTAGTAGAATTACGCTCTGCATGATATTATAATTAAGTAAAAGCCTGCACGTACAGTACCAAAAATGCTTTTATAATTATATTATTATTAGATCTATAAAGATATTAACTGAAACAAGGTAGGAAAGATTTCATTACATTATATCACATAATACCATTATATAATATACATTAATGTAATATATTATATGCTATTGGTATATACTATATATGTAATTTAATTTGTACCTTTATAAATTTTACTGGAACTACAAAGGGCTTATTATTTTTTTTTTTGTTAGTGAACAACGTAGAAAATTAAATTTATAATTTTTTAAAAAAATTCTCTTTCTCTCTCTCTCTCTCTCTCTCTCTCTCTCTCTCTCTCTCTCTCTCTCTCTCTCTCTCTCTCTCTCTCTCTCTCTCTCTCTCTCTCTCTCTCTCTCTCTCTCTCTCTCTCTCTCTCTCTCTCTCTCTCTCTCTCTCTTAAAATTGTCTTTTACGTTTGAGCTCCAGAGTAATCTAGTTGAGAATTTTAAATGAATATCTTCTCATTTTCTTTCTTTTTTTTTTCTTTTTTTTTTTTTTTTCTTTACTCTAATTTAAAGTTGACATGCAGAAGTGTTTCATTTTGGTGAATTTTACTAAATATGATACGTAGGTGTTATATAGTATAACTAGAACACTTCAAGACTTATAAATTAATTAATTAATGCTCTTGTTTTACTCCACCCACGATCTTATATATTTTAGCTGCTCCTCTCCCCTCGTTTCTCTCGCTAGCTATTCACCTCGTCTCTCTCATAAGAAATTTTAAGTCAAAATAATATTAAGCATGAAAGGAAATGTAGAAGTTAGTACGTAAAGGAGTAGCAAACTTACTTGAGTGTATACATATTGAGAGAGGAGAGAAGGTGTGGGGGGCTGCTGTGATTGATAAAGTTGCCAAAAAGAACTTCTCTTGCTCCAAACAGCTCCTCGTCCATTAGTGACTCTAGCTGCTTGCTTAGAATGAAAGGAGAAGAAGGACCAGGAGGCGATCACTGGCTTTAACCAAAGTTAACACGTGTTATTAAGTAGCATTGAATCTATAGAGAGACCAACAAGCAAGCAAGTGAACAAACATTGTTAGTTAACAAAGCTATAATAGTTCAGAAATGAAGTAAGCTTGTACATGAAGTTTCTTTAATTACCATTGAAATTGAAAGTATATTTAACGTTGCCTCCTATTAATATAATTATTAATTAAATATTTTTATTTAATTTTAAACAAAGATATAGTAAAAATATGAAAATAGAACACTATTATTATTTTATACATTTATTTTAACTGTACTTGAAATGCAATTAATATGATGAATTTATAAATTTATTACGTAGTATAATTATATTCTATAATATATACACAGTATATATACTATAATATATATGGTATTTATAATATAAAATAATAATGGTTTTTGTATTTGCTATGAACTTTAATAAAATAACTCAAATGTATTATTATTTGAAATAATATTTTATCAGTAGCATAAAACGTAATATAGAGATGCAAACTGTGCTGAATGCATGTTATAGTTATGTCAGCTGCACAAGTCGTTAATTGCATTTGCTTGATTGTTTGACTGCAAATTTCAATCACAGACGGTCTCGCACATGCCAGGCAGGTCGAGCTACAGGCGTGCGCGTATAATATATTGTATATCCTCGCTGTCATCGTTCCAATGCAACTATAGTCGTAGTATTGTGACTGTCCCACCGGAAACAACTGGAAGTAAAAGTTTGGATATACCATTTTGAAGTCATAAAGTAGAATTTGTAACTACAGTCAAATTAGTTTGGAATTCCTTCCGGAAGTAGCCGGAAGTGTGAAGTTTGCAGCTCTTTTGTTTTTAATTCAGTTTTGAAACTTTACATGGTGGTTTGAAGTAGAAGTACTGACCTATGTTTGAAATTGTAGAGATGAAATAAGAATAGCAAGACTAGAAATCTTACACTTCCGGCTACTTCCGTTCGGAATATCATGTAAATTTGACTGTATCATGTAATGTTTCCAAATTTAAATGTGAATAGGAATATCAGTAACATTGTACTTTTAGTTACTTCCGGTTGAAAATGTGGATTGTATTTTAGTGTACTGTATAGTAGCAGTACTGCACAGTTGGCAGCGTGCTCCTTGCTTGCTGCTCGACAAACAACCAGATTGAGTTCCTGTTGATTACACGTCGAGGTACCCACCCACACCTATCCCAACCACCGAGCTGACGGTGCAGCATTAACCGATGACACATACTGACTTGACAACTAAACAAGAATGTATTTTCTTGAAATATGTAAAATTGAAAATATTCAAGTATTGTAAAATTAGCATTCCTGTGAAAGTAGAACTAATAGAGCAAGTATGAATGCCTCTTTCGGAAGCAGTACATATTGAAATTCAATCTTGCTCTCATCTTTCTTTTTTTATATATATACATTATTGACGAGCAATGGTTATAAGGTGTAAAATTTCATAGGGATTTTGTTTTGGTTTTTTTACAGCAATGTTTATTTTTTATCGCAATATGAGAGTAATGTTTATATTTTGATGTGTTGTGTAAAGTATAATATATAAAAAATAGAATAATAAGATGATGACATTGTTACGTATGTCATGTCATATTCATTATTGTTTTATAGTATTGCAAAAGTTATATTATTTAAAATATATTCGTTGATATTTTATAATTATGTGTTGGTACCGAAGCTCGAAAAAATAGAGCAGCATACCTAAAACTATATTTATATGCATATCGTGATTTCAGCAAAGTCTGAAATAAACCAATATTTCGCTCTTTGCTCAATTAAATTTTATTTTTCTAATTTTGTACATCTCACAAAAAGCAAAGCCATTCAAAAATAACTCTCATTCTAGACCATTAAATTTTATTTAGTTGAATATATTTTTTCCTATTAAGCCTATATTACACCATACAATTTTGCATACAAGTTTTTCTTGCAAGAAAATTTCATCTCCATACAAATAAATGGGTTTCAATTTTTCTTGTAAGAAAAAATTGTATGCAATAGTTAGAAAAATTGTATCGTGTAATAGCGGCTTTACATGATACAAACATATTTCACAATTATAATAATTACAGGTGAAATAGAAATATTTGGCGCGATTCACGAAGCAGTTAGCCAGGTTTCTAACCACGTTTAAGTTAATCACGTTTAACTATAGGTAGTTTAACACGTAAAACAAGTAGAGTTAAACGTGGTTAAGCTAAACGTGGTTAGAAACCTGACTAACTTCTTTGTGAATCGTACCCATTGGCACTATTGAGCAGCAGGACACATGTACATGTCGTAAAGTAGTAAAATATCTATTTAATAAATTACAGTATAAAATTTTAATTTGAAAATTTTGAATAAAATGTCGCATGAATTTAATCTAAATTTCTAGATATTTTGGTGATTTATTTTTGTCATATATTATATTACGCACTACAATTATATTATGTTTTTATGTATATAATCATAATTTGAATGGAAGTGTCTCAAGTGTCCATTAGTGTGCTCCTTCATAACCCACGACAATAGAATGTTGTGCACATTATATAATACTAGGGGTGGGGTGTAAACTCGCCTACGCTCGTTTGGTTTCAAGTCTTTTAATTAATTTTGTCAATCATATGTTGCCATCTATATAAGTATTCAGTACGTGATATCATAACGGTATTGTAATGCAAAATGGACAACCTACATGAAAATTTTTTATTACAGAAATGATGTGAAGGTACCAAATTATGCTACTCTGATTTTTTCCAGATTTTTTTGAAACCCAGAACTACTTTTAAATAATTATTAAATGTGCTGCCACGCCCTCTGGAGGCGTCAACAGGCGTCTCTGTCCTATCCTTTTTATTAACGATTCAGGGGTGCCAACTTAAATTACAGAACTTTCAATAATTATTTAGAAATAGTTGCAGGACTCATAAAAATCTAAAAAAATTCAGAGTAATTCAGAGTAGAGGTGGAGCGTGGCGTTATGCATTGACCGGTTCTCGTTAGATCACTGAAGTCAGGCTACGTCAAGCGTGGTTAATACTTGGATGGGTGACCATTTCAAGTATAAAAATACGCCGCTCCCTCCCTGGGATAAATTCGTCTTGCTTTCCACCCAGTGCAGTGATGCACTTCCAAATCTCTCAGCCCTATGTTGACAGACATTATAGTGTTTTAAATTAGCGAAGATGAACAGGCTCAGATAACGACTCAGACACAGTTGTTAGGCCCCTACTATTTTATTATTATTATTTATTTTATTTTATTTAATAATTTTTTTAAGGAGTTTGGGGAGATTCGAGTTAATTATTTTCTTAGCGTCCGGTCGTGTTCGAGCGAGCAAGGCAATGGGCTTACTCCGGACACTGCCCATCTTCAACACAAAGAGGTGGCCAGTTGTAATTAAACCTTGTAATGCTATGATGTGTTTTAAATTAGCGAAGATGAACAGGCTCAGATAACGACTCAGACACAGTTGTTAGGCCCCTACTATTTTATTATTATTATTTATTTTATTTTATTTACTAATTTTTTTAAGGAGTTTGGGGAGATTCGAGTTAATTATTTTCTTAGCGTCCGGTCGTGTTCGAGCGAGCAAGGCAATGGGCTTACTCCGGACACTGCCCATCTTCAACACAAAGAGGTGGCCAGTTGTAATTAAGCCTTGTAATGCTATGATGTACCGAACGCAAATTGCCCCTGAAAGTAGGCAACCACAACCTACATGCCCCTGAAAGTATGCAACTCGCATTAATTACACCTTAATTTGATAACCCCCCCTAGACCTAATTGGGAGATGATCTGAGCATTATTTACGAAAATATTCGTTTTTATATAAAGTTATTATAAGTTACCCCTAAAGGTAGGCAACCTTCACTTACATGCCCTTGAAAGTATGCAACCCAACCAAACTTCCCCTGAAAGTATGCAACCACAACCTACATGCCCCTGAAAGTATGCAACCCGCATTACTTGCACCTTAATTTTATAACCCCCCCTAGACCTAATTGGGAGTAAATCCGAGCATTATTTACGAAGATAATCAATTTTATATAAAGTTATAATAATTAAGTCACACCTGGAAGTAGTTTGCTTGGAATGTGCTACCATGGCATCTCCACCTATGGGAAAAATATCGAACTTCTGAATGTCTACAATATCTGTGCTCACGTGATTCCATTTGCGGGCGGCCACCATCTTGAAACTATCTTACGCACATATGCGCGCACTTGCGCGGATATTCGCATGCGCATTTTCGCGGACCAATCTTCGCGCGAATTTCACATCACTGCACTGAGCAGTCAGATCCCCTTTTGCAATGTTGCCTCTAAACAGAAGCAGCCAATGGGATGGCAGCAGTCACACAAAGAAAGTTAATAAATTATAATAATTTCAAAGCATTGACGATATGCAAAAGCTTCAGCCAATCCCAGTTAGCAGAACTCTTTCTACCAATGGTAGACTTGCCTTTTTCCACCAACATTCAAACTTAAACGACAAAGAAGCTGTTGAAGTTGGTAACCATAAACTTTCCAATGGCAGGAAACACTGTATGTATAAAAAATGGAAAAAGTAGCACTAGTACGTTGTGCGTTACATGTCTACGTATCAGAAAACACAAATCGAAAGCAACGAAAAGATGAACTCAGGGAGGAGATCCCCTAGCCGTGGAGTCACGCGGCACAAGGTCACCCCGTGTCCATGATGTCCACATTTGTGATTCAAAGTGCATGATAGAGGGCCATAACACATCAAAGTGACACGTAATACGTCGTAATAGCATGACGTCCTCACTACACGGCCACGACAACACACCACGCACCAACACTCGAACACACGGTGATTCGGAACACAGACCACACGACACCGAAGAGCCGAAATTTCCAAACGTAACCTCACGGGCGGCGTGCGCTGCCGAAAGGGTGTCCGGTGTCCGGAACCGAACACGACTCGGCAGCAACAAAAGTTCACCGGGCAAAGACCTCCACCGGCCAAGGCCAGCGCAGGGCACCGGAAGAGCTCGGAGGCCGAAAAACCCCAAAAATCTAGATAAAAAAATTCACCCCCAGTCCCCCCCCCCCCCCCGGACGTGGATTTTTTATTATTTTCCCGGTTACGGCGGCCACCCCCGGGAACCCCCAGGAAAAGTTTCGTCGGGTTCCGACGAACCCAGACGCTCGCCCAAAGGAAGTGCGTCCCAGCATAGGAAAACGCTGGTTAATTTTGGGGTCCCGAAAGTGATGTTTAATAATAAGGATGAAATCAGAGTGTATGCATGACCTGGGATAACAGTAAAATATTTGAGCATGCAGGCTTTCTTAGATCACAGTAAAGATTGACAAGAATTAGTGCCAGTTAGGAAAAATACATTGGTGGGTCCCATTTTCTTCTCCCGTCACTTATGGTACGCATCCACCCTGGCTAGTAAGCTGCAACCCAACGATAGTTTTATACATGAATGATAATGAAATAAAAATGCTGCGTGTTGTAGATTGTATATATATACACCGCAGAACCACATGTAGCTTTATATACCTTCCTGATTTGCTGCAGCTTCTGGGAGAAAAAAAAATTACTTTGCAATTTTAGAAGAAGAAAGAACAGCATACAGTCTAGCCATTTTTTTTTTTTTTTTTTAGTTTGGAGTTTGTAGACCGTCATAGACAGTGTGAAAAATCCACAAACTACAAACAGAGCAGATGTAATGTTTATGATGTTTCGATGTGTACATCGGTGTTGTAAATGTTCACAATGAGACCAGTGAATACATGTTACAACAAGATGTATCTTCATGTTGATATTATTAATTGATGTCCCCGACGGTTATCCCACAAAATAATCTAAATTATTATTTTCCAGACTTTAATTATATTTTTTAATCAATTTACAAAATTTGTGTAACAAAATAATATTTTATAACTGAACTGCAATATTTTCAGTAAAATAAAAATATTATTCACTGAGCAATCAAACGGGTTTATATAAACCATTGTAAGTAAAATAAGGTAAATCATTCTTATCTTGTTTCACTCGGATAATGACTTGTAAGGAAAAGAAAATGGATATTTTTAGGCCTCCATTTACTATATATTTATGCACAAATAAAATAACATTATTACATTTTAAATTAGTTTAAATAAACAATACATTTGGAAGTTGTATAAGAAAATAAATTTAAAATGTCATCATATAAGTAAATTCAAACGAAGTTTGTTTGTTTTAACTTAGCACAACGACAAGAGAGAGAGAGAGAGAGAGAGAGAGAGAGAGAGAGAGAGAGAGAGAGAGAGAGAGAGAGAGAGAGAGAGAGAGAGAGAGAGAGAGAGAGAGAGAGAGAGAGAGAAAGAGAGAGCGTCTCCATGATAAAAGACAGCAGAAAGCACAAGCATGCATATGAATCAAATAAATATATGTATTTTAATGTCGTCTCTGAAGTACTGAATATAATACAATTATAAACTTGTGTGTAAGGGTAGTTGTAACTTTTGCTGTGGCTGCTACATACATAACACCACATGGCTGTCATAATAAGCCAACAAAACACGTAAAGGTCTCCATTCTTAATTCTTGTAGTTGCACTCTGACTATATTTATAAAATAATTTATGCGTTGAAAATCTGCTCGAGGGTACGAATTTTATTCTTATACATACATTTATGTAAAGTGAGAGAAAATAAGTGAGTTAGAGCGAGGAGAGGAAGGGAGGGGTTTCTTTCTCCGGACAAAAGACGCGTTGCGTGGGTGTTTAAAACATAATTTTTACTTTCCATAAGGACGCGAAGATTTCACTGCCCATCAACATTAACATATATTTTATACACAAATATTTCCTGTTTTTTTACCTTTTTTTATTTTGTTTTTTGTGTACCACACAAAATATTGAGACACTACTGAGGAAAGTAAGATATTTACTCTCTTCTAATCATATTGAACAGATTCTTAGACCTGAAAGGTTATATATACCGATAGGAACTCAATAGGTGTCTATATATGTGCTTATGAAAATACCAAATAAATATTAGTATACTATTTTACATGTATAGCAAAGAATTTACCTGCATAAGATTCAATTAAGGTATTTTTCAAGTATATATATATGATATACAATAATACGAAAGATTTTTGTTCTTAAGTTTCATGATATGTAAATATAAGGTAAAGTTGTAACATAAAATCATAAAATCTCCCCCTATCTTTTGAGTCCGTCATTATATATTATATTATATGAAACAAAAACTTTGAATACAGCAGCAGGAGCCCCTTGCAGAGTAGCACCCAGCTTTACCTTAACCATTCAAGCATATCCCAATCTGTAGAAGGCAAACTTCCGTATAACTTGTGCTATGTATGTAGCAGCTAGCTGCTGGCTCCCTGGCTCACGCCACTGTAGCTTCTCCATACAGGCTGGTAGGCAGGCAAGCAATCTCCCCCCCCCCCTTCCCTTTTTCCCAGCACACAGCAGAGGAATTTTGTTGCTTGCTGGGGATATTTCGCATCGTTAGCAATAACTTCTCGGCAGAACAAGTTCTTTTCTCAAGCACTTCTTGGCGCTTATTGGATAGAGTAGATAGCCCATGAAACACCAATTGGAAATCAACAACAAGAGCATGTATCTCTTTCTCTCTCTCATTGTGGCTACTTTCGTTCTTCACTCTCTTTCTCTCTGAAGCAAAGGCATGAGATGATTAGATTGACGTAGTGCAAACCGAGCGAGCCGTAAAAGTGGATCATTAGAGTACGAGTCCATAGTCTGTCCTCTCCACTCGCAGTGTGACGTACGTAGCAGCAGGAGGATATTGTTCTTAGTAGCTACTTAAAGTAACATCTCAGTAGGCCATTGTTTCAAAATCGTCTCACCCACCTTCCTAAATTCTTAAATAAGAAAGAGAATTTTTTCTTGAAATAAAATCATTGTTTAAATTTTTTCCATCTATGAAATATTTATTATAAAGTTAAGGGGGGTCGCACACAGACTTTTATTTCTACGATCGTAAGCTTACGTTCTTAGGTTTCTCATTTAGAACCGGTTCTAAATTTCTTATCATACGACAGCATACGATAACGAAACTGTGTGTGCCCGCACAGCTGAACACATAGGTACTTTTTTTTTTATCATACGCTGCGAAATCATGCGATTCTGTCTGCGACAAGCCTTTAAGTACGTCATCTCTATAGTTTTTACTTTAAAGATATTAATAACACTTTATTCGATGCTAATTCGTATGTATACTATTGTTCTAGTACTATAATATATATATATCACCATGAGTAATATAATATTTTATTTCATCAATAAAATTATTAAAATTTGTACATAATATCAATTATCTTACTTACATGCGATAAAGACATACAAAAAAGACACAAAAATTACAGGAAAATTATTACTTATATAAAAATAATCCTATTCAGCGTCCTAAGCTGCATGCAGAGCTGTGCAAGCTTAGAGGAAATCAGAAAATGCCTTTTCTTTGCAAGGATTTGCAAATATTTCTATATACTTTGTCCTATCACACCTGTATCGTGTTTCTTTTGTGCAGCAGGCAAGGCCTTCATGCAGCAGTATTGCATTATCGATAAACTTTTTCAATGCTGTGCCAACAGGCATTATTATTTTCAAAGCAGTACGTTACGAAAGGAGTATAATTCAATCCACGTTGTTAACAACACCGTTGATATTAGCAGCTTCATTTTTAGTGAGATTTCAAGCTAAATTTGGACATGTTACGACAGATTGGAAATAAAAACTGTAAAATTAAATTGAGAACATTGAAAATATTATGCAAATAAAAAAACAGACAATAATTTGTACTTTCTGATAAGATCTTTTTTCTTAATATTATATAAGAAATTATAAAATTTACATGCATGGTTAGCATCATAATAATCTTTTATAATCTTTTCTCAGCGTTAAGTATTATATTATAATAATACGTCACTCTCTTGTCAGTACGTGTTCAATCTGTATATAGCTCTAATATATTTGTATTTTTTATAAAATAATTTTTATATTTAGTATCATAGTTTTGATTTTTGATAGGCAATATACACCTTGAGAATAGCTAGTATAATTATATAATTATAAATAAATTTACTTGAAATTCATTTATTCATATACATATACATTCATATAAATTTATTCATATTAATTTGAATGAAATTCTGCATGTTAAAAAATGTAACTGCATAATCCATGTAGGTATTTATTTTGATTATTTTGTGATGTCTTCCTTAGTTTATTAAGATAATAGTGTATATTGCCGTAATATCCATGATGTAAAAGGTAGAATTAAGTTTGATATCTTGTAACTTAGACATAAAAATTGTACTGTATAATATCTCCTGCCAAAAATGTCTTACAAGCTGCAGCAAGTGAGCAAATTTCTTTCTGATATTTTTGCTGTCTATTTTCAAATATAATAAATATGTTCAGCATGGTTCAGTATAGGTGAAAGAAGTACTGACATGGTTATTATGAACAGGTACTGTAATTTATTGTCCTCTTACATAATGTATAAATATAATAAGGACGGAAATAGTGCAAGGTTTTTGTTAAGTTAAGACTGCAGCAGCAAGTATTAAGTATGCAGTTTTCTTTTTATATTATTAAATCATAGAACTTTCTTACAATTGTATACACTCATAATATAAAATGTAGCTCTCTCTACAAACACACAATTTTATTATGCTTTGTTGGAAATAAGGACTGCATATAATAATTAATAATACTTTATATTGCTATTTGGTGTAAAAAATCTAGAGAAATTTAAAGGACAGTTGAAAATGTGTTAGTTAACAAAGAATAACTTCCATAAAAATGTGATTCAATGGTAAATATATTATGCTTAAGAATTTTCCTATATATTTGTTTAAGCAATACACCGACGCTATATCCATCTAGTAGTGAGGGAAATTTTCAAAGACAAGGAGTGTATTATATTCAAATGAACACTAAATTTTTATATGCTGAATTGGTTTCAGTACTTTTTATGTCAGTACAAAATTGTTCCAATTTCGTCTTACATCCAGCAGCATTTTTGACCCATAAAACACTTAACCCAAGTACAAATTTGGTACTGAAAAAAGAGAATAAAAAATTTACTCTTTTTTTTTCAGTACCAAATTTTTACTTGCATTAAATGTTTTGTAGGTCAAAAGTGCTGGAAGTAAGACGAAACTAGAGCAATTTTGTACTGACAACTGACATAAAGTACTGAAACCAATTCAGCATCTAAAAATTTAGTGTGAAGTGTTGAAGTACTCAAACAAAATACACAACAAAATTTTCAAAACAAATTTGGATAAAATGCATAGCTATATATTTATACTGTATAAATTATATACAGGACGAAGAAATTTGAATGTAAATTGAGTATTTGGCATGCGAATCATTTTACTTGATGCATACAGAACTTGACTATCCCTTATCCTCAGAGCATATAACACACTACAATGTAATGTAGTTGGTAATAGTGTAAGGTAATTCGAGTAAAAGCTGTTTTAAACAGGCTGTGAAAAAAATAAATATTTTTTATTCTTCCATCTTTGAAAAACTTTAATTTAAGAGAGTGTTGTTTTTTAAGTAACGAAATTGAATGTAGAAAAAAAAATTGACAATGTAATATCACTGTACATAAACAGTATTATATGTATCACATGGTCTATAATATTAACCTGAATAATCCCATTTGATACCTTGAGAATAGGTAGAATAGGGAGATAAAACCCTGCAGTTATTATATTCATCGGCTAAAAGCATTCTTTTTTTTCAGACACTTCGAACAAGAAGTATATTAATTCTTATACTTATTTTAAAATCATATTATATAAAATTTGTTACTGTATATTGCATATAATAATAATAATAATAATTGTTTATTGGGTTAAAAACTAAATATTTGGGAGGTAACAAAATAACCCAATTAGTGTCTGAAGAAGGCAAATGCCCATCAGAGAAAAGTTCATTATGGTTTTCTCTGTGCCCACACACAAAGTGAACAACCACCATATTGTTATATATAATAAAATAATAAAATTTTAGTATAAAATGTATTATAAATATTTTGTTAAGTCATTAACATTATCGTATCCCTATATATGTACATATTATATTATAAACATGTAACCCTCTTCTTGATCATCGTGTATATATATATATATATAATATATTTAGAATATCATCAAAATTTAGGGTTGTAGGAAAACTTGTTTGTGTATATGGATCACGTAAAATTATGCTAATCAATGCAGCAAGCAGCTCGACAAGAAGTTGCTGCAAGCAAGCCGGCAGGCAGACAGAGAGAGAATACAATCACTATCAGTGACAGGCGGAGAAGGAGGAGGCTACTGGTGGCTCTGGGATGAGAGTAGCGACACAATAAGCGAAACAGTAACGCTTTAGGCTCTAGACGTTCGAGCAGGATGGTTCTACCGCCACTGGAGAGCTCTGATTGTAATTGGAGTCATGCCTTTGCTACCGACTCAGTCACACTAACCGACATTTGCATATGAAAGGATTGTTCCCCTGTTTCCTTTCATGTATACTTTTTTATATACTTTTTTATATACTTTTTTTTATATAATTATTCTTTAAGATTTTTCAACAGTACATACACTGTATATTTTGATTTCATTTATACTTGTTTCAAAATTTGAAATAGAGTATTATTTTTTTTTTAAAAGAAAGTTATAGAAAGTATACATGTTGCTCAACATTTTAATGAGTTATATTAAAGGAAGTAAAAGAAGCTTGCATGTGTGTGGTCCCATCAATCTTGCATCAATGTCAATGAGCTAAAGCTGGCGAATATAAAGCAAGATTTTTTTTTTGTTCTCATATAAAATGAGTAAGAGAAAGGCCACCAAATAACATTTCGCGCATCTTGTGTTAGCCACCAACCAAAAATGTGAACCTTGTCAACTCAAGCATACTAGGAATAACCTTAAGTATATAATTTCAATATTCTTAATCTTAATACATTAAACTGTAATATTATACAGTTCAATGAAATCGTTAATTGGTGCATAAATAAATAATGATATTAATAATAATAAAAAAATCAATGATTCGAACTTACGTGGTATAATACTGGTGCAATTATTATAATATCTATAACCTTTATTATATTAATAATAGGAATGCAAATGATATTTTCATGACAAAGAAACGGAGAAGTTATCATTAAATTAAAGTATCTCAAATGTTTATTTACTACGTTATAACTAAAAAAAAAAAACTTTATTTTCCCCTCTCTGTATCTCCCTACTTTTTTATACATTTTTTTTATTTACTTATTTTAACACTCGTGTCTGGCTAAAGCAAGAGCCGTGTAGTGGTTACAAGTAGGAGCTTCTGACTCCACCAAACCTGCGCGGTGGAGTTAAATAAAGCTGTGCCTTTCTGGTTATATATGCAGCTTTTTTTCATTTACATTTATATGTAACTATATATACCATCTTTATAGAGTTATATATACACATATTATTATATTTACGTACATATTCATTTACAAAAATGAGCCGCTTGTAGATTGTAGTCCTGATGCAAATATAAATTTTTATAAGCTTAGATAGTTTATAAAAACAACGGTACGGGGTTGCTAACTAAAGCCACACTTGTTGTTGTTTCGTGATTACGAATCAAATAAAAAATTAATATTCTTATCTAGACACAAAATCAACTTCATGACAACTGAAGTCATATATATATATATATATATATATATATATATATATATATATTAGAGAGGGCAGATTAAAAAACTAAATATATACTTTATAATTATGACATTCTAATTAATAACGGTTCATGAAAGTTAAAATTTTACTGCTCACCAATACATTATCACAAATAAATAAAACATGAGTACCTTTACTTTGTTTCATGATAGCAAATTATTCAAATTATCTGCTATTACTGCGATTCATATTTAACTTGATTTTCATCGGAAATGCTCGGGTGTACTTTTAAATAGTGATATATATGTTGAAGGTTTCCTATATGTAGTTGTAATTTTATTCACACTTAAGATAAGTAACTTTCACTGGAATAGGTAATTAAAAATATAGCCGATTAAGAATGTTAATATTATGATCAATTTTTTTTCCTGATTCAAAAGAGTGCAGCTGTATTATATTATACTCATACGGAAAGTTCACTAAACTGGAAAGTTACTAAGAAACATAATTATATTTTCTTCAATTTACAAGATAAATTCCAATGCAAAAGTGGTTTGGTAAATCACATGGGATGATGACAGATCCTTTACTGCATGGCTTCTGAAATTTTCAGACAGTGCAACGAGGTACAAGGCTACGAGTAATAAAGACACAAAGATACAGAGATAAAAAAGGTTTATTTATTATATTTATTCAAAAAACAGACCACAGGTTAGGTAATTCGATTACAAAGAATACAATATTTCATGCAAACAAATTCTTAGTTAAAATACATACGTACAAAAATTATTATATTATAACTAAAATCTTGGTAACATAATATAATACATTATATTTATAATAAATTAATAAGCATGCATTTGAGTTGTTTACATATTCTTGCAATTTCTTGCGAAGATTGATGGAAAATGTCAAGCTCGTATTTTCTGTACAGTTAATTGCAAAATGATTGAACTCTGGAAATAAAAGCATATTTATCAATATTAATTCTTGGGTTTGATATGTAGAAAGGGAGATTTGATCTGTTTAGTCTCGCTGGTACATTTAGACTGAGCTCAGCCCGAATTTCAGGGCAGTCTAATTTTCCATCGATTAACTTCTTTAGAAAAAAGATATCACTCATATCGCGTCTGTATTTAAGTGTTGTTATTGCATATTTTTTGCAAAATTCAGGGTACTTTTGTCGATTATAGTTGATCCTGACACATACTTTTAATAAATTTCCTTTGAATTTTTTTCCAGTGAATCTTGTTTTGTTATACAGGCAGCTGAAGACCACACAGGGCTTGCGTAGTCGTGAATTGGTTGAACATGTGTCATGTACAGAATTTTTGAAGTGTCTGTTTTGAAATTTCTCCCAACCCTTTGAATGAACCCTCGTATTCGGTTACATTTATTGCGGGTACTGTTTAGTGGTTATTGGTTAGAGAGATTGTTGAAGCTTGTCCCATGCACTTTTTGGTTATACCAGGTGAATATTATTAATTGCTACCGTGGCATATCAGCGGGGGAGGGGGAGGGCATTCATGGGTGCGATCGTACCTCCTTCCCCCTTAAGGTGCCTCCCAAAATATATTTTAAACTCCTCCCTCCCCCCCTCCCCCCGTCATCTGTCTTAAAGGCTGAATTCACTCTTGATTACTGGTCTTTGTTTTGATATTTTTATCTCAGGTTATACATACTTGATTTTTTAATGATGGATAAAAACTCTAGACAATTCATTTTATTGACTTTTTTCATCCACGTGCTTCAAAATTCTCATTAATGATGAAATTTTACACATAATTTGCTCATTAATGAAGCACTTGAAAGAAATGAATCAAAACTAAGCTTTTTGATTGATAGTATACGTCCTTTTGTATAAAATATTGCTAATTTTATATCTAATAATTAGAATACGCAAATTTTATTTCTCTTCTTTATTTATTTCACCCATGTTAAAAAAAAACTGTTTGGATAGTAGCAAAGTACCTATGACACTTTCTTCAACAATTTAATATTCTAAAGCAAATAAAGCTTGTTTCATAATATTATATTTTGGTTAAACAACAATACTCACACTTAAATATTATATACTGAATTTGAATTCAGTCCAATTAATTTCATCTTACTGTAAGGACTTATTAGGTTACAGTATAAATACAAGTACTTCATCCAACAGTAAGTTAGTTAACTTTTCCTCTATTTTAGATTATGACTGTAAAATGCACTTGACGTTAAATATTTCTCTTGAATCGGATTTGTTATAAATTTTCAGACAGTGATGTGTAAGTAAACACGAACTTTAATGAGACACTAAAAGAGTTGGCATGGAAATTTAAAGAGGAATGTTGACTCCAAATAATTTAACGTTTATCCAAAATTAATGTATGTGCATACTTGGTTGCTAGGTGAGGTGGGTGGATGTTATTTAATCCGTCTGACGTAATCTCTCCATAATGGTCTGTTTTGTAAGCTGCTACACCGCGCTCAATGCTGCTGCTACCTTGTTGTTACGTGTCGCTTGTGTTTTTTAAAAATAATGATATCAAAATTGTATTATACTCATTTATGCGCGTAACCCTTAAAAAAAATAAAATAAAAATAAAATGTTTATATGAAGTAACGTTGTTTAATTTTTGACGGAACCAAAGGTTATATATGAAAATTTAAATAATCATTAAAGTAATTATTAGTACTTTGTAGAAAGCTTTATAAAAATTTTAACAGGTGAAAACTGTTGATATGTACAGAAAGTCAATTGGACATCTACATTATGCCGTATTTTTAAATATTATATACTCAAAAGATTGAAATAAATCTATATCATACTCAAGTTTAAGAGGACTCGAATATTATTGTTCAACAATGCTATAAATTTATTTAATAAATATTTTTTCATTATTTTTGATATTTCCTTTTGTAATTTATGTCATTCAAAACAATTGTGTTCTGAAAGCTATAAAATTATATAATATATAGTAACAATATACGATTCCCAATACATACTTCTTTCTCCTTCCTCTTCTTCTATGATTGAACCGTTTGTGAGAAGAAGTCAATTGTTCAATAGACAATCTACATTTTTGTATTGCAGAAATAAATAGAGAGCACCAAAATACTTAACTATTTTATCATTTTTTTTTAGGTTTTTCAGAGGCCAGGAAGTATTGCTAAAAAGTTATTTTAAGTTCAGGTTTGAACGCACTCCCTTTTTAAGTCCTCTCTTTGTGTTATCAATAAATTTAAAAGCATAATTCACGGGCTCTAAAAATCTGAAAAAAATTCATTAATTAATTTTCCTTTTTTCTATAAAAAAAATTGCACTTAGGTTTCCATTGCAGAAACCTCAACAAACATTTATTCTGAATTTGATGTGCGATGATCAACGTTCTATTGGTAAAAATTCATGACTGAGAAGAACATACTAGTTACTGTTTAACAACGAAACCGCATTACAAAGAAAAGGATCGAACCAAGGGACCAAAAAAAAAACGGCTAGTACTAAGCAGAGGTATAACTCAAGCAACGCTTTGATAATATGATAAGTGTTTCTTCTTGGTATCAGTAGATTCAGGTTCACATTCTTGACAAAACTCTTTCATTTTTTTAAAAGAAATATTTTACAATACAAGTCACGATTCAAGTATATAACCTTTCTTAAAAAAACAGTAAGAGATAAAATAATGTCAAAATAAATGTTTGAGTTTTGGAGTACAAGACTTTTTAACAAAATCAACAATCCATACAATAAAATAAAATAATAATTAATACATTTTTGTAGCAATTGTTATTAAGTATACACGTAATAAATGAAGCCACCGATAGAAAAAAACAGAAATTTTACTCTCTGATAAACCTCCCCGCTAGTACGCCTGCAAACTCTTAAGTTATGTTATTTGCTGCGCATCAAGGCTGAGAAAGTTGCATATTTTACAGGGGTCATAGGACATGTCGCCTCAGAAAAGTTACCTTTCCAGCCTTGTTAATTACTATGCTCTGTGAGTATATTACAATAGTGATTAACAAGGCTGCAAAAGAGAAGTTTTCAGCGGCGAGGAGTGTACAATTCAATTGGTAAAGAATGTGAAATTTTGAAAACTCACTGCTCTGTATGTATGTATGTATGTATGTATGTATGTATGTATGTATGTATGTATGTATGTATGTATGTATGTATGTATGTCAGTGGTGTAGTCCTAAAATTTTCTTTCGGGGTACGCTAAATTTTTTATCCTCCCTCCCCCTCCCCTTCCCCCTTCAAAAGCTACGTTTCAAATTTCTTCATTCCTTTCTTTTAAATGGATATATAATTAATAATTATATATGCGTATATATTATATAATAAGGGTAAATTCTTATATAGTATATGCAATTTAATGCATATTTGTATGGGCAAATATTTATATTTATGCACGGCACATTTGCCCAAAATTTACTGTTTAAAATAATTTCTGTGCTCTATTAAGACCTGTAAATTTATAAAACAACGAAATAAAATAATGTATGACAATATTGCAAGAAAATACATGTATAATGATTTATTTAATAAATTGAACTTCCGTTCGCTCCTTACGAGATTTTCTTTGTTAATTTTTAAGCACATTAATTTACTCCTAAATGAAAATCATTATATATTTATTTCCTTACAGACATTTTTATTTCAATTAATGATATTTTATTAAAAAAATAAATATACAGAAAAATCCATCAAAATTCTATAAAATTATGTTGAAACTGCTACACGAAAGTATTTAAGTTACTAATAAAATTTAAATATACATATATATAAATATATACATGAAAAAATTTAAATATTTTTAATTATGTTTACACACATATCATTTCAACTCAATATTATGAACTTTCTTGTTGCAAATTAAATTAACACATAAAATCAAATCAATTTTTTTTTAGACTTAACTGATTTAACATCATATTTAGTTCTGTACACATTTGACAAAAAATACGATTAATCTATATATATATAGTTATATACAATACTTCTGTCTATTAATCATCATTCAATATAGCCCACATTGGTTTTTTTGTGTTATCAACATTTTTGTTTCCACTCACTTTTCTGGTTTGATTATCAGCAGCATGTCTGTGCTTAATCCTCCAAGAATTGGCATAAGGCTTTGGATTGAACAATTCAAGGGGAGGTCCATTAATGTTAATAAACATCAAGTCATGAACGTGAGGAATGGACAAACTAGTTCTTAAGTCGGTAACCACAAGGTTCATTTCACTAAATCCCCGCTCACATTCAGCTGAGCCGGAAGCTAGTGAATCGACACACGATTTTAAAGGTTTTAGTCTATCTGGTACAATTTTAGAATTATCTACAAATTCTCTCATACCTACAACACTCTCGCGAGCATCTAAATTGAACTTTTTACACAGACGTTTAATTTCAACTTCCCCATGGGAAATTTGGGGATTAGGGGGCCATAAACTCGGTTCTAGTATTTGTAAGTCAGATAGTAATTGAGTTGTTTCCTCGTCGTTTTCACATAATCTTTGTTGCATGTTATCAATTATGCTTTGATACAACTGATTATAATTAATTAATGGAACAAATTTACATGAAGTCAGCTCTATACCTTGAAAAGAATTATCTGCTTTTGCTTTGCGAGCTTCTGTAGAATATTGCCCCGGGCTGCATTTTAATCCCCGTAAAACATTGATGGTCCTTTTTACAGCGTTATTAGCTGCTAGAAGTGTCATGCTCCTACTTTGTAGGTCTACAGAAAGTGTACTGAGCTCTTGTAATATATCAAACAATAATCCTAAATTACAAACAAACTCTACACATCGTAAATTACGATCAAGACCCCGGAACTTAGCACGGACCTCTGCTTTTCTACTTTCATCCGCTGCTGCTTGTTCAAATTGTGTAACAAGGGCAGCATAAGATTTCCACAATGCTTGGACTGTCCGCAAACTGCTTGCAACCCAGCGAACATCCAAAATTTTTCCAACCTTTAAACATTGAACCTCTAATTCTGCACCTATATCATGGAGCTCCTTACAATTTTTGGATGACGCATTAAATGTACTTGATATTACTTCAAATATTGATACGAATTTGCTAATACCTGTAACAACTTTGGCCGAATCAGCTACTGCTAATTCTAAACGATGGTTCATACAATGCAGGGAGAAAATTGACGGATATTTCTGCTTAAGTCTTTTAGCAACGCCATTGCTTTTTCCCACTAATACGCTTGCACCGTCACTAACAAAACCAATCCAATTAATACAAAGCCATTCTGTTGCAAATCCTGCATTAAATAATAATTTCTCAATTGCAGAAATTATACCATCAGCTGTCTGTGACTCTAGTTCAATTATTCCTAAAAATATAAATATTGGGTCACTGTCATTAATAACTGTTTTTATATACAATACTAAACATGCTTTTCTACTTAACGTTGTTGACTCATCAACTAAAACTACAATTTTTGAGTTACGTTGAATTACATTTTTTACAATTTTTGTTTGCATTTCAGCAGCAATATGATTAATAATTAAGGTGGAAGAATATCTTGAATGTAATGTAAGACCCATGTCACAACTGTTTAAATTTTGCAATTGTATTAATTTTGGGTGGTCGGAAAGAGGCCTATTATTTTTAGCTATATAATAGGCAGTTCTTACGACACGTTCAGTAACAATCTCAGAATACGTGGCTGAATATTCTAGTGAATTTTTAAGGCTTTCATTTTTCTGGGCTCTTAAAATTTCAACAGCTTTTTGGTGGGCATACGACTCACGGTGTCGTTTTATTTTTGCTCTGTAAGCTGCTTTAATTTGCCTTTCGCTGCCTCGTTTGGGATTTATCTGATATTTTTTCCATTGCGGTGCAATTGCTACGCCTGTGGTTTCACTTTGCGCTCCAAGTGATCCTACCTCTGCACACACTGAACACCCCAAATTGCCCTCCCTACAGTCTAACCATGGATAATTTGCTTTCTTATACTGCCATTCTTGAACGCTGTAAACCGACGGCCAAACAGGAGGGGTAGTTGGAGGTACCGCTGATGGACGATGAAGATCCGGTGGTAAATCATTCGACTGGGTGGACAAATAAATAAATAAATAAATAGAATTAATAAAGTTTCAACTGTACATTTCTTCAGCTCTAAATTAATGTTCTGTTATGCTTTAAATTTCCTTTTAAATTAAATAATTTCAAATATAATGTGGTGAAAAAATACAAATTATTTAAGTAATTAATTAATTATAAAAATAACGAAAACGTTATGTAGTATTTATGAATTTTGATAGTTAAAAGTACTTTAATAAGTTTTTGCCAAAATATTAGCAATTATATTCACAAGTTATATTTTTACAATTTTTAATATGTCCACTAAAGTTATAATTACCGAATCAGGTATCTTTAACACAGTGTCTGTAGTATCGTCACATATGAGCCCCGTTTCACTTGCAGTGGCGGTGGATGTCTGTTGCTCGCTCTCGATTTCGGACAAAATCTAAAACGCAATTAATCCGTACGTTGTTAGAGATATGTATCTTCATTATTTAAATATCTTAATAGAAAATGCCTTGTTTAGATTTATTTTTATAGTAATAAATGTTTGCACTAATTAGAAATAATTAAAGGAACATAAATAAAATATTTATATTTTATTTATGTTCCTTATAAAATATATTTCAAGATGAAAGCATATGAAATACATTAAATCGTTTGAATACTTAATGAAAATTTAATTAATATTGAAACATAATTTAACATAAGTTCATATGGCATAGAGAAAATTCTTTGCTATATAATTATTTTAATGATAAAAAAAATCGAAAGTGAAGGGGCAACAATATTAAAGCCTTTATTTCTGTACATAAATAACTTATATTTGAAACTTTTTATTCATAATTTTTAGCTCCTATAAGCTTTCAAGTGTGTGTTATTATGATGAGATATATTAAATACAGCTTCTTTAATATTTACATAATCGAAAAAAAATGAGAAATATTATTGAGTTTTTCATGTAGTATATAACAATAATTTATATAGTTGCAGATAGAAGCATTCTCCTATGATATACAGTACATGTTTAAAGTTAAGGCAATGTTTAAAAAGAATGAAAAAAATTACCTTTGGATCAGCAGGTAATCCCACTAGGCCCACTAAACACTCGTTGGTTGTTTCCACTGATTTCAATGCGTTATCACTCACATTGTCACTGCAGTTACTTTTTAATCGTTTGTTAAAAAAATTAATTATGGAAGTTTGTCGCTTCATTTTTGTAATTCAAATTTAATCATTTATAAGTATAATATTATGTATAATAAAACCACATTTCTTTGATAAATAATTTCTCTAATGCTTTTACTTTAATATTTAATAAATATTTATCTGTTCTAGTTGTATAATTTTAGTAACGAAAAATATATTATAACTTATATAATGTCACGGAGTTATTGCGATAAACACTTGGACTGTGTCACCAGTACCTGCGAGTTGACCGACTGGAGCAATACTAGAACTGACCAACTGACATGCCTCAAACAAAATTTTAGTGACTCAGCCACTGCTGTTTTCTGTACTTTGCTCTTTACCCCCTTCTTTCCCCTCCCACACAAAAATTTAGGGGAGGGAATGGCATTTTAAAATTCTAGAATATTCAGTTGAAACCAGATTTTTAAATAAAATTTGGTGTCATTAGTACTGTGCACGTTGTTGTGACTTGCAAGAGTGGAAGACCTTTTTTACTTATTTGTATTATATTTTTCTAAGAACCTTTTAGCAAGTATAAATTAAGAATTTCCGAGGAAATGATACAAAAGCTTGGTATTTCCAGTCTCATTAGCTATTTTGATGGCTGTAAGATAAAATCATACGGAAACGTCAATCATATTGACAAAAAGCTTTAAAAAAAAAAGAGTTAAATTTTCTATCCTTTTCAATAAGACTTGTGGTAAATATGGTGTGGTTGAACATAAAATATATATTTTGTATGCGTATCCCCGCGTGACACCTTTATTTCTTTGGTGGTACGTTAAACTTCAAAATTAATCTTTAGGGGTGCGGCGTATCCCCGCGTATCCCCTCGACTACACCACTGATGTATGTATGTATGTATGTATGTATGTATGTATGTATGTATGTATGTATGTATGTATGTATGTATGTATGTATGTATGTATGTATGTATGTATGTATGTATGTATGTATGTATGTATGTATGTATGTATGTATGTATGTATGTATGTATGTATGTATGTATGTATGTATGTATGTATGTATGTATGTATGTATGTATGTATGTATGTATGTATGTATGTATGTATGTATGTATGTATGTATGTATGTATGTATGTATGTATGTATGTATGTATGTATGTATGTATGTATGTATGTATGTATGTATGTATGTATGTATGTATGTATGTATGTATGTATGTATGTATGTATGTATGTATGTATGTATGTATGTATGTATGTATGTATGTATGTATGTATGTATGTATGTATGTATGTATGTATGTATGTATGTATGTATGTATGTATGTATGTATGTATGTATGTATGTATGTATGTATGTATGTATGTATGTATGTATGTATGTATGTATGTATGTATGTATGTATATATATATATATATATATATATATATATTGTATTCACATTGCATAAAACATATTGAAATTTATAAATACAATGAAGTATCGACCTCAATTTTTTTATTGCAGATATGGATAGGGCGTGCAAAGTTATGCTACCCTGATTTTTTTTCAGATGTTTTTAGAGACAGAAAAATATTTTTAAAACATTATTGAAAGTCATTTTTGTGACCTCACGAGGCGGCAAGTCCTATCTTTTTCTTAAGGAGCGGCGCCTCGTGACGTAACAAAAAGAACTTTCATTTTTTTTTTTTTTTTTTGCTCTAAAAAAATCAGGGTAGCATAACTTTGCACCTTTGCACGCTCTATCCATTTCTGCAATAAAAAAAATGAGGTCCATGCTCCATTTTTGATCAATGATGCTGAACTAGCTAAGATTAGTACCCATGAAAACACACACAAATGAATGAATTTATGTTAGACAATGATCTCGAAAGCGTAATCATTGTGTACCGCCTTATTCCAAAGAAGTGAAACATGACGAACGTGCTACACCCATTGTGTACGGTCCCACTCTATATTATATTCATAGCTTAGAAAAAGGAAAAAAATAAAATTATGAAATCCTTCCTTCCTATATAATTATATATATATTATATTATATTATATTATATTATATTATATTATATTATATTATATTATATTATATTATATTATATTACATTATATTATATTACATTATATTATATTACATTACATTACATTACATTACATTACATTACATTACATTACATTACATTACATTACATTACATTACATTACATTACATTACATTACATTACATTACATTACATTACATTACATTACATTACATTACATTACATTACATTACATTACATTACATTACATTACATTACATTACATTACATTACATTACATTACATTACATTACATTACATTACATTACATTACATTACATTACATTACATTACATTACATTACATTACATTACATTACATTACATTACATTACATTACATTACATTACATTACATTACATTACATTACATTACATTACATTACATTACATTACATTACATTACATTACATTATATTATATTATATTATATTATATTATATTATATTATATTATATTATATTTTATTGTATTATAGCTGTAGAAAAAAAAATCGTATCACTAATAATTATAGCGCTGACTTTTTTTAATATTTGTTATATTTATATTATAAATGTTATTATATTAATTTTTCCCATGAATTTTCCGGTTCAAACGAATTGCCTCTTCCATTCATTCATATTCTCATTGAAATACTAAAATAATAATAAAAAATTAAAAAAAAAGAACTGTATAAAAGCGTCTATGTAATTAATATATATATATATATATATATATATATATTAAAGAGCTTAAAAGTTGTTTTTAAACAGTATAGACAACATGATTGTGTAGCAAGAACACTCACCGTCAGTAAACTACTACTGTATATTGCAATGGTAATGAGTTTTACTCGACAGGCAAAAGCTGTAAGGTGTGATTCTAATGACACCCTCTTGTAGAAGAGGAGCATTAGCAAGCAGCGTGGTGAGAGCACGCGCCCGACGACGCTCTTTGTTACCTGTATCCATCAAGCAAGGGGGAGGTGGCTCGTGAGCTACATATATGCATCTTACAGCACAGTATAATAGCGTACAGAGTGCTTAGTTGGTGAAGATAAAAGTCACCACAATTTACTGCTAATGTACAAACAACGTCGTCGTATCAAATGAAAATTTAAATTAATTTATCATAAATTTTTAATGTAATATCTTATAATAAATTAAATTTAGAATAATATAAGTATTAAAATACGTTCTAAAAATTTATTAGAGTACTTCATGATAGAAAATTTACTCACTAAAATTAGTGTTAAGTTTGTTTCATTCTTGTTGTGTCTATCCTTTTCTCACTATAACGTATTTCCTTCTCTCCGGCTGGGATCATGAATTTATTTGCCTTATTTGCTAAAGTTGCAGCTCTGAGAGACAGAAATGTAGCTTTGTGACTTTTGCTCACAAGGGAAGAGATGTAGTGTAATAGCAGATATTTCAATATTGTTTCAATTCATGCACCTTTCACCTTCATATATTACGTGACGAAGTTAAATATATATAAGAACCAGAAGTAACGTTACGAATGTACTCATGTGTATATACGGTAATACACGAGTCTATTGCCCATGTAAAAGTTTTATTGATTGTACAAGGAGAAAAATATTTTTAACTTATGTGACGTAGTTTTATACTCTGATATATTTTACTATAGCTCGTAGTCCTCAAAACGCAAGAGGGAATGGAAAATATTATATACAATATATTGTGTTGCATTCCTTCTCCTTTATAGTTGAAAGATTTTGTTTTAAACAAACAAGCAATAGCCTGCACGTACTTGAGATCAAATTTCAAAATTTATGAATGACACATTATTTTATCGATCTATGTATTTCGTTATTTTTTTTATATTAACATTGTTGCTATTGTTGTTTGTTCGTTTGATTGCAAAAGAACAGAAACTCTATCTTTCTTGTTAAAAAAATTATTGAAACTTTTTTATTTTTCTTTGAATAAACATGAGAAACTGAGACGAGGGAGGGAGAGAGAGAGAGAGAGAGAGAGAGAGAGAGAGAGAGAGAGAGAGAGAGAAGATATAGGTATTCAACCATCAGACACTATTAATTAGTCAAATGAAATTGAGCACTTCTCTGTGTATTCCGATTCCCTCTATGGTACTTACAAATAAGTAATCAAATTTACATTTCCAAAGTTTTGTTTACTTGATAACTTACGGATACTCTTACGGATATACGATCTTAATTTTACAAATTTTCATTCTCTCTTTTTTTTTTTAAGAAATTACAACTCGTTGAATATTAATTTATCAATAAATTCATAAACTTTTACTTATAATATATTCACCAATACAGCTAGCGTGGTGTAAATGTCAAGCCATCAGAAAGTGACTGAGCAATCGAGTGTTGTGATTGGGTATTGAACTATTGAAGCAGCGTGCCATGGTAATTATAATCATTGATCACGGCCAATCCGGTTTCAGTGATCTCTATCGGCATTATTCATTAGAATTATGATTTGCGATTTGCGATTATTATGATTTTGTTGAAATAATTTTCATATAGTTTTTATATGTGTAAGTAAATTTATAACACCTTCTCGTGAAGCAAGTTTAGTGACATTTTAGGTACAAAACAGTCATTTTATTTTGGAACGTTATTATTTTATAAAACTTCTTGACTTTAATGGATATTATATTATTTTGCTATGTAAAAAAATGCTTTTTACTGTGCTAAGTGCAGAATTTTTTATTTACTTTAAAATAAGATTTTTTTTCTAAAAGCATAAAAAAGAAAAAAAAAATGAAGCTACTGAGTCAAAAATGTGTAAACTAAATCGTAACCATTTTCCTTTTCATGACTAAAAAATAATAATAATAATATAGAAAATAATTATTTTTATAAATCTAATGGTAAAATATTTACCACTTTTTTGCTTTTAGTACTTTTCCTTTCTACTTTTATTTGATGACTCGCAGCACTTCATTTAAGTTTTAGCACGGCGTTCAGGAGGAGGAGTCGCCGCACCCGTCAACTCTAATCTACTCGACCTTCAGGCCTGGTTAGCGGCAGCGACGGTGGCAACTTACACTGTGAGACTTGTGTCCGCGTGAATAATTCATAGCAGCTCTTCTCCACCGCGGCGGACTTGGTCGTCTTCGTGGGTACTTGGACGTCCGCAGTGGAGGAGAGCGAAAGCAAGTGGCGGAGACGAGAAAATGTGACGCTGATGCGATTTGATGATGTGGGCGGCAAGCAAATACCTACTGCAGGTAACAGCTAGCAATTGGTTCCAGCCTCCTTTTTTCCCCATACCTCAAACTGGTGTAACACCTACCTATGATGTACCTTCTCTCTCTCTCTCTCTCTCTCTCTCTCTCTCTCTCTCTCTCTCTCTCTCTCTCTCTCTCTCTCTCTCTCTCTCTCTCTCTCTCTCTCTCTCTCTCTCTCTCTTTCTCTCTTTAACTTTCAACATCGATCACCTGATAAACATACAAACATATTTTATATCTATATATCTAACGGAGCAACTCAAAGGTATATCAAAGTAACAGGTAACACCTTTAATTTAGTTTTATCGAGACAAGCCGAACGATGGCGAGAGGAAACGAATAGAAGCAAAAGCGGGAGGTTTGTGTCGGGAGTTGGTAGCTTGGTTGGCTAGCGGCGGGCTGGTGTGCACGCTCGTTCCCCTACTGCTCGGTCGGTCGGCGGGCTGCTCTCCGCTCGTTGCCTGCTCCAGTGACATTTCGTCGTTGTTTCACGTCGCACGTGCTTTCAACGCTCTCCGGACTTGATCGAGATTCAGCCGCGCGAACCATGAGGTCCTTTTTGAACAGACGCATTCTTATCAACTTAGCAACTTTCAGCTGCTTCGCTATTGGTAAGTAAAATATTATTATAATGTTATACATTATAATATATTTAAGTGAGCAATTATCTAAAAAAAAATAATAATTATTATAATAAAATTCTTATTATATTTAATGAAATCTAAAAATTAATCATATAAAATATATTGTAAGATTAACGTTTTCATCTTACTATATAGCTTTTTGACTCGGTTCAATCAAATGAAAAGTTCTTAAGCTCACTTGTAAACTGTATCAAAACTAAGTTAGGTAGCTGTATGTATATATTACTATATAGCGTAGCGGCTGTTAACTATGGTTACTATTCTTCTGACGACAAACTTGTAGGGTCTTACCTATTTAACGTAAAATATTAACCAAAGAATATAGTGTCGTATCTAAAAAAATCTACGTCAGATGATCAGCATTTTGATACTCTCTATAATTTGCCTAATTATAATTATAGGCTGATTAATTTGATTAAGTATTCATTAATTAATAATTAATGATAAATCTTGTGTCAACAGGCACCTCCTGCGTCTAAAGCCGGTATTAGACAATACAATTTTTCTAACCATTGAATACAATTTTTCTTTACAAGAAAACTTGAACTCCATTTGTTTGTATGGAGATGAAATTTTCTTGTAAGGAAAAATTGTGTCCAAAATTGTATCGTGTAATTCCGGCTTAAGAGGAAAAAAATAATGAATTAATTAATTTATATACATTCTTATTCAAATATAAAGTTAAATTGAAATTACATTTTTAAATATAAAGTTTTAAAATTAAATTTATACCATGCGTTCGGTAGCTTTCAAATAAAATTAATTATTAAACAGCATTTATATTAAATCAAACTTGGTATATACATATGCGTTCGGTAGCTTTCAAATAAAATTAATTATTAAACAGCATTTATATTAAATCAAACTTGGTATATACATATTTTGCTATCATTAAAATATAATTTATTTGATGTCTTCAAAATGTTTTTAAATATTTTCAATAAGAATTGGAAATATATAGAAAGTAAGTAGTATATTTTATATTGTGAAATACCGGAAATTAAATATTCCTTGACGGTTTTGCTATGGGTTGACCGCAGTAAAAGGGTTGCGAAGCTAGCTAGCTAGATCGGCGGACGGACGGGTGGATCGACAGGAGATATTGTACGTTGAGCCTCCTGCAACCCGCATCGGTCGCCGCCCCCACCTCTTGACCCTGTGCCCCCCTGGCCTGTTATCTGACGTCTTCGATGCGTGCTCTCCACACTCGCACCGCCTGCTGCCTACTTGCCTGTTCTTCACATCAGGGCTGCAAATAAACGCCACAGCACACATAAAAATAGCTTAAAAACCTACCATTTTCACATTTTTTTTTCTAAATATAATGATCAACCTTCCAGTTATATTTGCTCAATCAATAACTTTTGTTATTTATTTTAACACGTCTAACACGTCTCCTAACCATCATTATTGTGACACTCAATATATAACATACACATCAACAGTTTTAAGTCTATAATTTCTTTAAAAATAATTTATTTTGGTAATTTTATAAATTGTAAATAAACAAATGTATGTAATATATTCAGTAAGAAATAAAAATGTTGCTTATAAGTTATATTTAATACATAAGGGAGGTTAATTACGTCATTTTTTTAATGAACATCTTTCTTTAAACCAGGGTATAGGAGAGGTTAAAATATACTCACGCCGGCTCAACTAAAACAGCTATATCATTTCATCCTGAAGTTAGGCAAATTGTTTAGCACCAAAACAGAGCGGGTTACATAATATTTTAACTCCGTTTTATTAAAACCACTGAAATTTTGTAATACGACAAGTGTCCACCTTGAAACAACATGAACTTTACTCGTGCATCACTTACTAGAGCTGCAGCTCTAATAGACAGAGAAAGGCAGATTTGCAATTTCTGAGGTAAGAAGAGCACTCTGTCTATCAATAGCAACAGAGTTTGTGTTCAGCACGCTTCCATAGACTGCGTGGTACAAAAAAAAAAAAAAAGCAGAAGTAAAGTTCGTGGAGTCCAGAAGTGTACTGTACTTGGAAGAATGTACCCACAGTCTCCGCTAATCTCGACACGCCGGCCTCTTGGCTGGACAGTCATGTGAGTCACGCAGATTCTTCATATTGTTCTGGCGGTCCTTGGAAGCAACGGGTGGCTGCTGTTGTTCCGTCCATTTAGAAAATCTAGCGCACATTCAAGATACAGAAGATCTCTCTGCAGCATTCAATACACTGAAATTCTCCTTATAAAGCTTTTATAAAAGCACACTCAATTCAACTCATGCTAGTCAATTGTCAAAAACAGATTATTGCGTAAGAACCGACGCAGAAAACGATTTTGCAACAGAATCCAATAATAAGCTTTCATAGATTTTATTGCACAAATCCACTGGCTCACAATTTTTGCTTGCAGTGCACATTTAACCCCACTTTATATTTGGGTCTTTTATTAGAGTTGGGGGAGTAATAAATTATATACTTATATTATTATTATAAAGTTTCTTCTTTAAAATATATAATTATATCATAAGACCAATTAGCCAGAAAAGCGAGGTTCCAGTCATAGAGTTTGGGAGGCTAGAAAAATGAATGCATGCATTTTACTTTCAACATTTCATAATTTAATTAATAAATACATTTAACATATATATTTATTTACTTTTGCTATAGCAAGTCATCAAGCACTAAGAACAACAAATACAATGCAATATACAAATAACAATCACTTAGCCAAGTATATTAGGATATTATCATTCTTAATAAATTATAAAATAAATTATAACTTTACATGAAATATTTAAACAACTATTTTGTACAAGATCTGAATCTTCAAATATTTTTATTATCAGTTTTTTTTTTTTTTTTTAGCAAATTTAGTATGTATATATATATATATATATATATATATATATATATATATATATATATATATATATATATATATATATATATATATATATATATATATATATATATTTGTTTTTGCCAAACATGGCTTGAATTCATAGATAAAAACACATAGAAGGGATAAATTTTCAATTTAAAGATAAAAAATTTACTCATGGCATGAGCAAAAATACATAACACATTGTGCGAATCAAACGTTGCTGCATCACAAAAACGGAATTTGAATGTTCACACGAAAGACAATAAACTTTTCACTTGTGACTACTTCCGGGAACATTCTCTGTAGTGTAAAATGAAACGTCATCTGATCTGTAATCGACGTAAAAACGAAAATGTGAGCTCGCACTTACAGATAATAAGGAAGAGAAACATTTTATCATGAATATTTTCTTTTAATACGTTTCCATGGAGATATGCTCTTTTCAAACTTGCGTATTGACATTATGCTTATTTCAAGTTTAGCTTATTATTCAACTCCAATATATTTTTATTATATGACAGTCGTAGAGAAATAAAATAAAATTATCTGAAAATTTTCCACTTATTTTTTTTTCGGAATTTTTAGTTTTTTTCAACAGTGCTAAAAAAATAAATTTAGCAGTTTCAGCTTTGTTAATTTTTTAATTAATTTTAATTCCTTTGAAAGTGCGCCACTTTGTGAGTATGCGAGTCCTTGACGCGTGTTGGTAAGAGTCACGACTGATGTAGGGATGTACTAATGAAAGAGTGATAAGATGTGAGCTGTAAGCATTTTCCCTTATAAATATCCAAGTACTTGAGCTCGTCGTGGGGGTAGAAATGAAGAGTCAGCAAAATTCTCTTCGTCGCGACGAAATAAGTCTTGACATTATTCCTTCTGACATCTTCATTTCTTCTCAAGACAATATGATTTTCTTAAACACAGCAGCTTTAGCAGGTATAAACTAAAGGTAAAATTTAACAGAAAATTACTTAATTAAGTCTCGTTTATATGTAACGCCTTGCAGTTGAGATGAGATAAAATGTTTAAAATAGGACGACATTGACTTAAATCCTAAAACTTTTAGTTAATATAACTTTATGTAAACTTGTGAGAAATAGTTTTCAAGTTTTATTAATTTAAATCTTACATTCTCTATATATATCATCTATATATGTAGTGCAAGAGTAGCAAATATATATTACTAAGAGGATGGTTTATTTTAACATTGAAGCTGCTTTTCCATAGTTACAGAATAACAGCATATTTGGAGTTCTAAAGACGATTTTAGTTTGTATACAACTGGAATTTGGGCTGCAGCAATAACAAAGCACTGTATGGTCAGTCTACTGAGTGAACGAGAGAGCTTTGGAGAGGGGGAGACTAAACCCAAGTTTTAGCAATGGTGCTGGGGTACATGATCAGGGTATGTGAGTCAGTGCAAGAAAAAATTCTATAATGGTAATCCAGATTCTCAAATATAGCCTCTATGTGAGGGTATCATCATTGAGCGAATGGAAAAAAACATACATATTCTATCTAAATTCTTCGTCATGTCATCTTCTTTGCTTGATGTGTGCTTTTTAAAGATCAAAAAGATATTTGATATAAAAAAAATTAATCAATAAAAAATAATATTTATTCCAATATTAATTTTTTTTCGTTTTAATAACATTGATAAACCATTTTTCCATCTCATAAAATATATTTTTCTAGAAATTGATATAGAACACTTAATAAAGTCACTATGTAAAAGCAAATTCACAACCGCCTCCTCCCTCCCAAGTGTCCCCGACGTCGCACTGCCTCCCCTTCATGCTCTCTCTAGCAGCCGTGCTTTGTGCGGAGAGCTAATATTCATGAATTTTTTAGGAAAGTGGACTCAATGATATAATGTATAAAGCAAACGCACCAAAGGTTGAAGCTGTTTCAATAGTTGACTTTTCAGAAGCCTGAACAGCAATAATACGGGGAGAAAATATCAGAACCAGAGCTAAAAAAAAAAAAAAAAAAAAAAAAAAAAAAAGAGTATAATATCACAGTGTATATAAAAGAATGAATACAATATTATCGTGTTTCAAACATTAAATAGTATGTGTACATTTTTAAATATTTACGATTCTGATTAATTATTAAAATATTTTCCACAGTATGTATTCCAGCTTCTTGTTTCTTATGACAATGCATTCTATTGTTTTGTTAAATAAATCCATTATTAATTAACTAAAAATAAAAATAAATAAAGGGAAGTTAAAATAAATTGTAGACCCCTAAAGAGAAAATATGATTTTTTTCCTACCTTGTGATTACTATAAAGTAACTGTTTTGTAGAAAGTCTCTCTATAGTTTCCCCAAGGAAATCCAATCTTACAATACACGTTAGTCAACTTTTGATTCCCTGCAATAATTATTTCTAGTCAGCCATGTTGCTTATTTATATATATGTATGTTTATGTTTGTCATGTTATGTTTGTTATATATATTATGTAAATATGTATCAATAAAAGTGTCAACCATTGCTAAATAATTATTATATTAAATAGAACAGCAGGAAGCAAAATAAATTGATATTTAAACACTGCATGTATTATTTATACATGTGATGTCAAAATTACATACAGACACATTTATTGGCTTTAAAACTAATTCTTTGGAAATATAGTGAGGAATTATTTTTATATTTTTATCACAATAATTCGTATATTATATATTTATTACTGAGCTTGTTTGCTTGTTATGCAAAAACTTCCTATGGTTTTTATTTATTTTTGTAGAGGATGAAATTAATAATTAAAAAACTTACGTATGTATGAAATAGTGCTAATAAACAAGAAAACTAAGCGTAATTGTCATGTTTTTGCTCTTGTCTCATATTTTGACATTTTATCCTCAAACCTTATTAATTTTGTATATAAACTTGCTTTAATTAAAATTAGTTGATCCTATTCAAAAATATTACCAACAATACTTACATTCATATTTCTCAAGTACAATAAAAATTAAATCAATAAAATTATAACGGTATATAAATTTTATTATATTATTTTTGCAAGGCTTGTATTAAAATGAAACGAATGCTTCAGGTGATATGATATTGGTGATGGCTTTATTAATAGCAATTCTTCATTAACTTACAGAACTTCTTAAGTGCTTTAGGTCTCAATTTAGTCAACAACAATTTAAAAGATTGCATATAGCCTAGCAAAATTTTTGAGCCAAGCGCCTGAAGCACCGCAACTATTTTAACTTTCTTGCGCTGCGGGTTGCCAAACTTTGCTTTCTGCAGGCGAGCTATCCGGCGGCCTTCTAGCGAGCTTAATGTGCACTAAATCACGCTTTGCTCTAATTAGAAGAATATTATATCATCATAATATATAATTTTAGGATCTAAAATATATTTTTAAGTTTTGTATCAGGATAAAATAAGCTGGTTTCAATAGTTGAATAACGCGCGTCTTCTAGTATTATTATTTTGTCTCTTCAATATCACTCATTCACTAAAATTATATTAATTATTTACATTTTATACAGAGCGTACTTTTCTTTTATCATATTATTTATGTATAATGTTCCACCGGGAGGAAATAGATGGATTAATTGTTTTAAAGGTTTTATTGAATATTGTAGTTTTTATACGTATGCATTTTTTTTTTAAACTTTGCAGTCAATTTCTTCTTAATTTCATGACAATATGAAGCCACAACTAACTTCACGTATAATTTTGAAATAATATATGAATACATCTATTTCAAATACATATACACATCACAAACAATGCGTTAAAAAGTAAAGTAAAAAGTAAAAGTAAGTAAAGTAAGTTGGGAGCTATTCACGAAGGAAGATAACCAGTTTTTTTTATTAACCACGGTTAGCATTAGCCTAAATCAATGGCATTAACCATGGTTAGTGAGAAACGTGATTATCTTTCTGAATAACCCCTTCGTGAATCACACTTATTGTGTATTAAAGTAATTGTTAAATGTAATGTGGTTTTCAAATATGTGTTCTTTTTTTGTGTAAGAGAAATTGACAGGAATATACTTTTAACATTCTACATATACAAGGAATATATTATGTTGTTTTTTATCGATAAGCCTATTTGATCGACTTCGTCTCTGCCAGAAAGGAATTTGAAAGCGAATGTATTGAATAGTTGGCAGCTTCACATGTACAACACACGTGCGCGTCACAATGTATTGTAGGATCATATTTCATTCCTTCCTTGTATAATACGTAGAGTATATGTAATAAAATATAGCGTACAAAGAGGAGTTGAAAAATTTTAAATTTTTTTATATTTAAGTCTGATGTTTTCGAATGGTTTTGTATAAAAAAAGAATATTTTTTTCTACTCCTTAGATCATCGCTAATTTTTTTTATCGAAAATATTAAATGGAATCATTATTCTTTCTGTACACGTTAAAAAAAATTAAAACACATTGAAGTGTCTCAATTTTTTTTTTCTAAATCTAATGATTTTTTATAAAAGACATAAAGATAACGTAGAGACATGAATTCTAAATTAATAATTTTTTTCATACACAGTATAAGCTCTTGGAAAATTATATAACTCAATCAATATGAAATTAAATGCGAGAAAAAAGTAGAATTTCTTGACTACGAAAGGCAATACTTAATGACTTACAATTATGAACTATGTGATTCAAAAAAGAGATAGACAGAAAGCAAGATTTATATATTATAATTATTATATAGGTACAAATCCTGGCCAAAGCGAAGATGATAAACCGTGGCAAGTTCATTGAGTTGCTGACACTACCTTGATTAGTGAAAAACCTAATTATCTCTGTCTTGATTCATGCCAAAAGTATCTTCATTTTTTGTCTCTTCAAATGTCCAATCTTTTTTGCAGTAAACTTATCTGAAATCAAACTCATCTAAGTGGGGTAATCTATCAATAGTCTACATTAGACGTGCATGACATACTGCTTCTAAAGTGTCTACATTAGCATCAAAATGATTGGAATTATTCTAAAATATATATATATTTTTTTCGAGATGATTTTTAACTTTATAATTTTTACTAGTTTTTCTTTTTTTTAAAACATAAACGCTATGAAAAAGTGCACGTTTTTCAGAATTGTTGATTATCATGGATAAAATATAGAACAAGTTATATAATTTCAAACAGGAAGAAGGCAGTAGTTAATTAATTAATTTGTAATTTCCATAAGGTTCCAGTACATTTTATTCATACTGGAGTTCATTTTATTAAACAATGTCGCATGTACTTGACAAAAAGAAGGAAAAATAAAGAGTGCTTAATATCTTAATAGAGAATATCTTAAATTACTTTAATAACAGAAAAAAAAATCAGTTGCATATCTCTTGCTCCAATGTGTTAAGCAATGAAAACTTCAGTTGAGCCATATAATAAATAATGTTTCATCTCACAATCATTCTTGCAATATAATCTACTTAAATATATGGTTACTTCTTGTACAGAGCTAGTCTAAATTTAAGTGTCTTTACTTTAGACTGTTAGATTTACATTGAACTTAATGCTTGACAATAATTTTAAGAACATTTACACGACGTTCTTATTGCTGATAAGAGTTTGTATAAATGAAATTCAGGGTAAGTCAGGGTAATAGCCTGTCACATTAATAAGAGTGGACATATAATATATATTGTACCTACATCAGGCGACTAGTAGTAAGATAGCTAACTAAAAGTGGTTGCCTGCACCCCCTGTATTATGTGAGTGGCACCCCACGACACATCCAAGTTGGACTCTCCGTTAACCCTCACCGTTCTGCAGTGAGAGCGAAGAATGCCGCGTGCTTGATGTGTTGCCCGGTCCCGTGTGGAACAAGCATTGGTGCCGAGGGCGTGACTGGAATGCAACACCAAATAAAACACCCAACACACACACAAAAGTTGTGATCTTCTCCTAGCACCTGTATCTTTCCCTCTTCTTCCTTTTTTTCCCCTCCTTTACTCTCGCTCTAGCTTACTATCAAGAAATATCAGTAATGGCAGATCAACTCTTCTTTATATATATACTTTTTAGAGAATTTTTTATGAGTCAACACACACTAAAAAAAAGGAAAATAGAGAATAAAGTATCACTTTCAATTTAGCTCTTAGATGATAGATCGAAAGTTTTTACGTAAAGTTTAAGATGGAATAGTATATATTACACATATATAGGCTTTGATACAAGGAAACAAAGAAAAAATACTAACGGCGGCTTGTACAGTCTTGGTCTAATTAAATGGAACACGGTATACAGTACGCACTATACGCCTATGATTTGTTTCACTCTCTTTGACACTAACTTTGTACAGACTTCGACAAAATAAAAAATAAAAACAATGTGTCGGAAGGATTAGTGTACTCAGCTAAAATGTATTCCACTCTTTTACACAATGACTGTACTAGAGAGAGAAAGAGAGAGAGAAACATCAGTTGGGCTAATGGAGCTTGTTTCTCGTCGCTTGTTAAGGTCTCTTTCTGTCTTTTCGCCTGCCCTTTGTCTGAGCTGCTCACTCAGTTCAGCAACTCCAAGCGACATGCGACGTGCCACGGCTACCGATGGGGCGCAGAACGGTAGGAAGGGGCCGGGGAGGCTGCTGCTAGCTTCCACCCCCGTACGCCCCCGTCCCTGACTCCACCCGATACCGCATGCTCTCCGCTCATTGCACCAGTGGCCCAGGTAAAAGTCCACGTGAGTTCGTTCCCTTTTATCTGCCTCCTTACTTTTACCACCAAGTGGTATAAAATTAATGAAACGGAAAATACAACATATAAGAGCTTTCTTTTTTCTCTTGTTTTTTTTTCCCCCAAAAGATATAATACAGAAGCTGTAAATGTCCTTAAATTCGTTTTCCTTGCGACATGGTGGCATATTGGCAATTTAAATATTTTCAATCCATAGTCAGCCAGAACCTTTTTTGTTGCCTATAAAATAAGCTTACGAAGAAAAAAAAACACGTAAGAATATATAGTATATACCCTGTATTGTATATATGTATAAACATGCGAAGAAAAAAAAAAAAAAAAAAAACGAAGATAAAGTTTCTTTGATAAGTTCGAGAAACTTTCAAGAATTGAAGTTATTGCCTCATTTTGCCTCAATTTTAAAAATTGTCATTGAAAATTGAAATTATTAATGATATAAAATAAGCTGTGAATTCTGTGAAAAGAAATCTATCGTCGTTGTAATTCAACTTTATTACAGCTTTTTACTCTTAATTTGATTTTTACTCTAGAAAGTTCCAAGCTTCAGGAAGCAACCAACACAAAATCATATACTCACTCACTTTTGTGTCTTGTTGTGATTGTTTCATGTAAAAATGACGTAATTCATGTTGTACTTGAAGTGGTTAAATAAATTGATTGATTTGAAATTTTGAATACAGCACTGAACATTCTGTCTAGTCATAAATTATATTTGTCTTTTTCTTTACTCAGCATTTTGACTGTTTTGTCACAGGTTAGTGTAAAAAATTCAATGCCATATAGACTTTACGAACGATTAGATCATTGCATGGAGTTTTAAAAACCATAACATATATTACTGTATTCATATAACTCACAATCAGTAGACAAGGAGGCGTTAGGGGACTAAATTGGTCGCGTTATAAGGGAAAATACTATGGTAATGGGGCCACGAGGGGGTCCACATTTTTCTCACTCACCTTTTATGTCCCCCCCCCCACCCCCAACACAACACACAGATTAAATTAACTGAAATTTTCAATATATATTATAATAACAAAATAACAATATTAGTAACAATAATATTGAAGTAAAAGGTTGATTAATATTGTGTTATTTTACGAAATACTGACCATGTTGCAAGACATAAGCAATATCAAATAAAATAATTTTAGGGTCGTGTAAATAATAAAAATGCTGTAACTGCGTAGGAGGATGAAATAAAATATAAAAAAAATGTCTAAAAAAAATTCACATTTGACGTAACTTTAAAAATGGCCATTTGTCGTAATTATAAGTGGCTGGTTTTCTGAAGAACGTCAAACATCCTAGCAGTGTAGCATAAAATTCAATTTTACATGCCTTTGTAAATCTAATTAGCTATAAATGAATGAATAATTGCGCAAAGGCCTTTTCATTTAATTTTTTTATAATATATATTTATATTATATTTATTCTTTTTCAAAAAGACTCCTGCTGTATTGTTTTTATTTTACTCGCAAAGCAGCAGCAGACCTTGTACGGTGTTTTATATTCCCCAAACTGTATCAGACAATTTATTACTTCACCTAACTTGGCGTCCGTCGCTTTTCCTTCTCCAAGGAGCTCCCACTTCATTTTCTCTCACATAAATACATTGCTTGTCCTGACACGCCGCTGGCAGGCAGGCGGGCTGACGCATCTCGCCCCAACGTGCCGCGGCTCGCTCACCCCCCAATTCATCCATGCCCGTACCCTCTCTACGACAAGCAACCCTTAGCAGGTAAGATACGTCTTCACATTAGTAAACTTAATATCTCAACATATTGTATGGTATTTAAAATAATAAAATACGACATTTTTCTCATAAATTTTTAAAGTTTGTATTGTGTTTATATTAAAATATTGCATTTTATTTTATATATATGCCTTTTATTTTATGACATAAATTATAAACTTATATGAATCTTACTTTACATTGTCTCCTCCATTGTCTCGCATTGGCTATTGAGTTATTGAAAATTGTTTCTCGATTGTAACGCTTCCCAAGAGCTGAAATATTGTGTTGTGTGTAAGCTTACAGTGGATATAAATCAAGTAAAAAATTGTAGCTCCAATATCATGCCATTTATTTCTCTTTCTCTCTCTTTTAATGTTAGGTAAACTCTAAATTACACCATTAATATTTGTGGTATATTATATTCTTTATTACATAGCTTCTACTGTATATAACAGTAACATTTTATATAAAAAAAAATGTGAAAATGAAAACAATAGAGAAAACATTTAGAGAGATATATTATAATACAATTTTACACACTAAGATATTATAATATATCAAATCAATATATAACAGTGAAAATATAAAACTGGAATGAAAGATAATAATATAATACAAAAATTAAATACAAATAATAATGCATGTAGCTTATTTAAAATAAAAATATAGCATTACATATAGGTGAAGTGACTTAGTTGTACAGTATATAGCATTGCTTGTTGAAGTATTTGCAGTATATTTCATGAAAAAATTTGTCAAGTTGATAGAAATTGGACTTATATTTCTCGAGATATCATTTGAAATACGACCTGTTTAAAACTTTTTTATTACACACCTAGTTTTTTTTTTTTAGCAACTGAGAAAATTACTCTGTCAAATATAATACCTGTATATTGATATATGTAATGTGAGGAAGGAAAATTAATAAATTTTTATAAATTGTATAATATTTAGTTGCCCTCAATAACTTTTATCAAAATATCACTTTTTTTTTATATAATACTACAATCCTTTTTTGCATTAATTTTCTCCAAGATACAAAAACTTACAATGTGAAGAACAAAGTTTCATATCTACGATAAAAAGATCATTCTTCCTGTTGTAATTTTTTTTTTATAAATTAATTTTTGTTTCTACATTATATACATTTTTTTTTTTTAGGTTTTGAAGTGCATGATTTGCTGTCTACAATAAAAAATACTCGTATATAGGAATTTTGTTTTACACCAGATTACTAAAACTCAATAATAAAATAAGAGAACATTTCTTGGATCACGTTATGACGATGTTCAATTAACCTTGGCGTCTCTAGCTAAGCTTTCGAGCGATAACATCCCGCATCGTTGCACACTAAATTTACTAGAGTGTCAATCAAGAGAGCACTCGATGAAAGTGAAACTGGCACATAAGCTTTGTTGCTAATATTATAAATTAACTGCTTGTAAATGTTATATCATTTGTGTCCACTTTTAAGTGCCGTATTTGTATTTTCTTTTTAAATAACCTACTAATATAAACTTATTAAATATATGTTTGAATTTACAATATTATAATGTACAAAATTGTATATTTTTGTGATATTTATAGAAAAGACTCACACAGTACATAAAGATGTTAATGCAGTTTAAATTTATTGTTATTTAACAAGAATCATAATATTTTTATTCTCTGCTGAGTTTTGTGCTACAAATTGGACACTTAGGTACCTTTTACTTTAATACCAATCAAAGTTCAATATAACGAATGCTTAAATACTGTATGTACCCTCTCTCTTTCTCTCTTACTGTAGATAAAACTGGCAGTGTTTTTAAACAAACATATTTCAAACTTTTTGTGTTGTCTGCGCTCCAACCGTCCAACATTGCAGGCAAACGAGCAAACGAGAAGCGCGAGAGCACAAGAGAGAAACTCATATCAGTCCTCCGTCGGTGGAGTTCACACAGCCTTGTATGTGCTTGCTCACTGATGCATGCAAAGCTATGGGGGTATAAATGTTAGCATTATACTAACTAACTTCATTAAAGAGACTACACCTCTTCTTGTTTCTATTATATTTTTACATATTTTTTTTATGATGTACACATAAACAAATATAGTAATTGAAAAAAAATATATATAATAAAATTAAAAGTAATTTTAATTTTAAGTATAAATAAATTTTCATGCAATGACAGAAGACCAATGAGATTTATTTTTTTCTATAAATATGTCATTGATTACTAATTATTTTCTTTAACATTACACAATAACAATCATAGCCTCACAATATAGAGCAATATAATTATCATTAAATATAATGAAACTAAAATTTTTTGGTCATTGATAACGTGAAACATTTTAAACGACAGCTATAGTTAATTAGTATTATGGAAAGCACACGATATCGAAACAACAGAGACAGTCTACTGAAAAGGGTTCATGTTTGACAAGAGCTTGATGGACGTGTTTGAGAAGAGATGCCAACGGCCAAGGGATTCAAGTTTTTAGGGGGTGGTGAGGAGGGTGTCGGTGGGCAAGAGACGTGCCGATATGGAAAGGGTTGGAGTTATAGAGAGGGGGTTCGCGTGAACTCTCCGCGAGCGCGGCACTGAGGTCGTGGTCCGCCCTTGCCAACTCAACCGCTTGCCTCGCAGCCAGCATCATTAATGCACGCAGCCTGACTGTGTAGATCAGTAGAAGCAAGCAAGCAAGCTTCCAGCAGTAGAAGTAGTAATGACGTGTCTACCAACTTAACGAATCTCACCACCACTTTCTATAAAGCAAGTACGGCAACCAGCCAACCGGTCACAAAATATATACCGCAGTTGCACACAAAGATATAGTCAGTAAAATATATTATAGACTATCGCATTCCATAGACGTACTACTGAAGAGAAACTTTTTTTTTTTTTAATAGTTTAAATGTATTATTTCACCCAAGCTATGTTGAGAATAATGAGATAAAAAAAAGTAGTGACAAGAAGACTTGGTGAAAGGGAGGAAAATGAAGCATATGTAAATGATCAACGAGAGAGAAAGAGAGAAGGAGGGAGAGAGAAAAGGGGAGAGTAGCAGATGAATAATTTAGAGCTGGCAGCACAGTAGATGGATGGAAGTACGTTCGAATGAGGTGCGGAATTAGAAGAAGCAACTATACTTGCAACAGTTATTTATCTTGTAAGACTTTTGTAGATATGTGAGAGAAATTTAGTTAAAGAATTTTCTTTTGAACTATGGCTTCTTTTTAAAAAAACACTATGAGAATGTAAAAGTTTGATGTATATTTCTCTTGCTCTGAAAATAAATTTCCAATTTATCGTATTCGTCAACTCTATTAGAGCCACTCTCTTTCCGTTATGCCTACAATTTGGCACTAATCTTTGCAAAGGGTTCATCTTCAGAGTAGTTTTTTTCCCCAGGTTTAGTGCACTTTTAGCCGATTGCTTCACATGATCAAGAGCTCATTTTCCAGTCTGAGTACACAATGCGCTCATATTGAGATCAATTTTAAAGAAAACAGAGCTACTTCAACAGCAAAATAGAGCAAAGTTTAAGTACATGTCTCAAAAAAATATTGAAGAAAATGCTGATTAAAAAGCGTTAAAATATTTTAGTTTTTTATTTTTATTGATAGCTATAAAAAAATGTGATAAAAACTTTCAAATAACGTTCTATATTTGTTTTGTTATTATTTCTTTTTAATCGACAAATTTTGGGAAGCTAATAATTACTCCATTGTAATTTTTTAATATATATTCATGAGTAAATAACATGTCAAAAATATTGACATCAGCAGGAAATATTACAATTTTTAATATTATGCATGAATACGAAATTAAAAGTTAATTTGTGTAAATATTGTCAACATTATTAAATATGAAAATACTTGGTGTAACTGCTTCAAAAGGTTTTATTGCAAAAAAGAAAAAAAAAAAAAAAAGTGCAACACATCGAGCTTTCATGGTACTAGATTTTGCTGAATAGGCAACCCACAACACTTTGAAGCTGTACTTGTTGCCTAACTTGACGGCGCTAGTCACAGACATTCCTGTGTTATTCTTACAGTTCATGGTGATAAACAAAGCTGTAACGGGAAATTTTCCGAGTCGACAACTGTACACAGTTAAAAAGTTGAAACATTATTAATTTCTTATACTTCTATTCATTTCAGCAAGTACCTTCGATTAAAGAATTGACATACATTACCTATTGCACACCACCGCTGATTAGGTGTACCAATTTGAGTTTTCAGATTAGTCTTATTTTATATTAACTATCAATACCATTAATTAATATTAACTGATATAAATTTTAAAATATTTTAGTTTTTTAATGACTTTCCCTTATTTTCAAAATTATTTTATTTTGCCACTGAACTCAAACTCTTATGTGAGACTTATGTGAATTGATAATCATACATATGGAAGAATATTTTTCTCAAATAAATTTCTGTATTTTTATAAAATTGCTATGTAAATTGGATCTTGTATTACATTCGGTCAAGTAGACAAGAAGGAAAATAGCTTACGAAAATGATAAGATCTAGATTTTATCGATCCATGTTCTACGGTAGCTTGTGAATAAAGAATCAACCTTGACGTAATATAGGAATAGCCTATTCCTTCACTCCCTCCCTTCCTCTCTACCTCTATCTCCTTGAATCACTTGAGTCTATACATCATGATGCCTTGACGCTAAGAAATCACATAGTATGGGATTTTTTTTTTGTTAGAAAGCTAGTAGTAAAAACATTTTAAAAACTTCTTTCTTTTTTTTTTTTTTTTTTGTAACCTCTTTCATTCTTTTTCCTTGCGCGTTAGAGATTTACAACACCTCTCGCATCGTTCCATTTTTCGGTCTGGAGATTTCTCTTCTTGTGTGTGATATACATGCTAAAATTTCATCTGTGTGGCGTATGTATGTATATATATATATATATAAGGTTGTAGTATATGACTGTGGATTCCAAATATTCGTATTTCATATGTCACTTGATCTCACCCCGCAGTCTCTTCTGCTCCGTTTTCTCTATTACGGTGAAAACGATCTGCCATTTTCTTATTATTTTTTTTTCTTTTCGTAAATAATGCTATAAAACGTACTATAGCATAGTAAAAAAAAAAAAAAAGAGAAAGAATGACAGTTAAATTTACCTTTAGTTTTATATACACATAAATCACTGTAAACATTTATTTGAATCTAAAAGGCATATAAAAAAAGTAGGTAAAAACATTTTCTTTTCATTTTTCATTAACACTTTTATTTTTCTTTATAAATGTAAATGTATTGATCAATATATATAATTTTATGCATTAGAAAAAAAAAATAAGAAAGGAAAAAAAAAATTGGTTGAATGTGTTACTGCATCATTAAACTTTAAAGTAGTTTAATAGCAGTAAAGAGCTAGTGAAATGGGTTTGTGTGAGATACTTTTGGTTATTTCCTGAAACGGTAAGGATTTTCAAGCTTTGAGAAATGATGGGCTTTTCGTGTCACATGTCACTCACGTGTCGTGTGTACCAAGCGGGCTGGTTTGAGGGGGGAAGGGGGTGGGCACCACGGAACGGTGAGCGGCAGGCAAGCAAGCCCCTCGCTAACAGCACTGAGGAGGAGGCAGTGGCGACGGCTCTAACGCAGCACCAAGTCTCTCCTCTCGGGAACCACTCGCTGACATCCACACTCACAAAACGAAACGATGACGCAACCTTTGGGTGATGATATAATGGAAATTTATTGTAAATAAACTTAAATGAAAATTGTAGTGAGAAACAAAATACTCTTGGGTTCTTAATTCAGTATGAAAATACAGAAATCATATATTTTAAATGATTTTATTATGAATAAATAATAATAAAAACAATTTCTTACATCTTGATACTTTATAAATCAGTCATCAATTAAATAAACCTTTGTAATGCCAAAATACAAATGAATTTATAAGATGTCAACTTTCCAACTTCTTGAATAATCGTTTTTTTACATTTTGCACCAAAAAAGTTATTTATTTAATACTTTTTTTTATTGCACCTAAATTTTCTTACCTTCAAATTTGCTTTGAAAATTTATCTCCATGATATTTACAATACAAATTTAATTGCTTAAATATAATCTTAAATGTAATAAAATGTAAATAAATTAATTGGATTTATTTTCCTTCCAGCCTAACTTAACTTAAGCAATAGCAATGGAATTTAAATCATGTTGATAGCAAAACCTACGCAAACGTTACAGCAAATGTCAACAATGTAAAAACAAAATCTGGGTGTAACACAAAACAGTTTTCACAGTTCATAATATATTTTTATTACGTATGAAACATAAGTTTCTTTTTATATAATAAATAATAATTCGTATAGAAGTTTAATGAAATATTATTTCCATGCATAATTGTAATTGATTTTTATTTTTAAATTTTCTCGTATTAGTGTAGTAGGCAGTGATTTGAAAGCCAAGGATACGTCGATAAAGCAAGTTTCACAGTCTAGCTGTTAATATCACTCAAACCATCAAGAGAATTATTTGTGCCACTCACTTCACCACCCCAAGCGACATGGACACTTGTTATTAGAAAAAAAAAATTAGGTGACGTCAAGCTAGGGACTTGAATCTAGCAATGTACCAAGATGAAATTGACTGTCTATACATACAAGCCCTAAGGGTGACGTCATGAAAGACATTTGGTAGCAAGGCTTGACTGAGAGGATTGTGAAGCTTTCATCAAGTAGAGAGAAAATACCTAAAAATGGATGTTGTGATGCGTAAGAAAAAAAAAAAAAAAAAAAAAAACAGAGATAGAAACAAAAGGGAAGCGAGAAAAAGACATATATTTATTTATATAAAGAAAGCAATAAACAATAACAACGAAACTTCCTTCTTTTACTTCATAAGTCAATGATATGTTCCGTCGCAAGGAAGGCCAAGCAAGCGTGGTGATTGACTACTTCGTTGTCACAATAATAATGTAAAAGACAGGAAATTTTCTATTATGGGTAAATACGAATACTAAATATATATAATATAATGAGCAGTGTATGCATTTTATCCATGTTTTTCTCAAGAATAAAATTGCATTTTTAGCGCACTTAACTGTTATATTATATATACAAATGCATATGATTCACAAACGAGTTATCCAGAAAGTTATCCAGCTTTCTCAATAACCGTGGTTAATGCTAGCCTAATTCAATGACACTAACGGTGGTTCGTGAGAAACTTGGATAACTTCCTTCGTGAATCGTGCCCATAACATTACCATGCAGCAGTGAACACAATCACAGACCTCTTTAGCACTAATTTAGCCCACAATTTTTAGTTATACTATAGCATGAAGTACCATATTTAGTACTTAACTCAAATCATATAAATATTAAATTGGTACTAAATAGTTTTGTGAACAAACATCATCAAACAGGGAAATTTAACAGTAGCATCAATAAATTTCATGCTAAATTAGCAGAAAAGTGATATAATATACTGCTCGCGCTAGTAAGACATTTACGGCTACTTCCGGTGAGTGATCTGTGGTTATTTGGATTGTAAGCTTCTACGTACAGAATAGAGTTATATAGGCATAAAGATTAGGACAGAGCAAATGGTGAAGCTTATGTGCTCTCTCCCGCTAATTTTGACTAAGACTGTACACGTTTAAGTATTAAATCTTCGTTGACAAGACGTTATAAAATAAAGTTGAAAAAATGTAAAATTATATTATATTTATGTACTTATCATTTGGATATTTATATGCTTCAGTAGTCACCAAAATTTCAAAGCTTATGACGCAACGAGGCTAAAATTTCTTTCCTTGGTATATTTTATTACATAAAGTAAACATTTGATAATTACTAAGCATTTAATGCTTGATTACACAAAAATCCAGCAGCTGGCTACTACTGCTGCTACATGCTTGTGTGCTGGCGCTCACGTCTCTTGCTTTTTTTTTTTTTTTTTTTGACAAAAATGAAATAAAGTGTTTTCAGCGCAGACATAACTGTTCAAATACAGTTTTCAATTTTATTTTAATTTATTGAAAGCTTGGTATTGTTGCAGAATAATATTAATATGGTGTGTTTAGTTTAAGATGTGATTACATGACAATTTTTTCTTTTTAGAGAGATACAAAGTAAATATTGCGCAATTTTTGCTTCAATTATGCACATATCATGTTGACGTCGCAATATCGCGCGTCCTCCTGGTGCAGCGAATTCGCTTAAATTTCACGTAAAAAAACGACAAAATTGTGTCGTGTCGTCGTAGTTCATCGTTTTCTCATTATTATTGTATTTTATGGAAGTACACATTTGTCTTTCATAATTTTTGAACAGAGAAGTTACGGGTAATTCAAATTTTGTATATTTTTATGATCACATGAAGGATTATTAAAAATTTATCAAAGTTTAATTCATGTCATCGTAAGCATGTGGTCTTTTAAAAAATATTTGTCGTCTTCAAGTTAATTAACCAAAGTTAAATTAATGTTTAAAATTAATTACTCTTTGAGCTTTGAAAAATCTAAAAGTGTTAGAAGAGTTAGAATTGTATATTTTATGTTCTACGAATTATGTAATTATAAAGGAACTTTGCATATTAACTATTAGACATACATATATATATATATATATATATATATATATATATATATATATATAAGGATAATATTTTTTTTTCTTTTTTTCGTACCCCAGTGGTGTTAACTTTTCAAAAGAGTTTGGAATTTGATTTTAAGAACACATGTTACAAAGATGGTGTAAGCCAGAGTAAAAATATTATCCTTATTCAATTGCCATATTTGCCATCTTTCCCCTTCTTTACCTCTACCCTTTTCCTAATATATATATATATATATATATATATATATATATATATATATATATATATATATATATATATATATATATATATATATGTATATGTATATGTATATATATATATATAATGAAGAATATTTGGATACTTAAAATGAATTAAATATATATAAAGTTTATATTCAAATCACGTCTTCTGAAATGTGTGGTCATTACTAAAATCTCAAGTTTGATTACTTCGTAACACAGGGGAGTTTAAAAAAAAATCCATTACGTACTAAAATTAGTGCTAATGCTTTTTACCGTATAACACTTGATCTGTATTCATACAGCAGATAGTCCCTGTTGATTGTATCCCAAGGGAGTTTTAGCATAGGGCACGACACGACTAAAAGAAAGAAGAAAATTCACATGCTTATTGGTACCACATCTCCTTCTAGTATGTGTGTGGAGGGGGTTTTGGTTGGTGGTGATAGCACGTACTGGTGACCAGGAGGGGTAGAGATTGTGAGGTGGGCTATAAGGTCGACAGAGGACGGGGTCAGTTTAAGCGCTTAGCTCAGCAACAGCCATGAGGGAAAACTATAGCAGAACGTTCTTCTCTATCTCATCCATCTAGTTCCACATACACACACACCCACACACAAGGCCAACTAACTTGCTTCAGACTCACAAGGCCACTAGGGAAGTATAGCTATATTATATGTATGCAACCAGTCAGCCACGCTTATACAGTAGAACCCTTCCTCCCCAATACAAATAATATAGAGTTTATATATTGTACTTCCATATATGTATAGTCCCATGCTATATTTGGTCCACCTTTTGTTGTTTTCTTCTTTAATAACCCCTCCTAAAGTTGTCTCTAAAGAACCAACTATACCAATATATACGGTAGGAAATAACATCTCTGCTTTTACCTTATATACTGCATACAGCTGCTACCTTACTGAACGTGTACAAATTGGTGTTTATATAATATATATTTGTGAGGCTGATGCCACTACCTTCCATGCTTGCTGCCTGTGTTTGACTTAGAAGTCTTGGGTACCTTGCAACATACAAAACCACATATATACAACAGTATACAAGTCAATTCCTTCAGGGAGAAAAAAAGAGATTTGCTTGTCTACTGGACGTTACATATAACATAGCTTGTTGCTTTCCTGGCTTTAGTTACTTGATATTTGTGCGGAAAGTAGAGAAACGGAGGGTAGGGAATATTAAGAGGAAAAAGAGAGAAAAGAGAGATATAACATAGCAGCAAAAGTTAACGAAGTAAAGAGGAGGAGGAAAGGCAAAAACCTGCCAGTGTTAGGTAGCATGAGAAGCAAGTGAGGCCAATTAAGAGTTGCAAGAGTTGCGAACCTGACCAAGTCGTGCATTCATCATCAGCAGTGGCGGCAGCAGCACAACATCCCTTCCCCCCTCGTCTCTCTTTCTATTTCTCTCCCTCTCTCGTATCTTTTCTAACGAATGAATTAATACTTGTAGCAGTTGGATTTCATTTGACTTTGCTTGCTCATTCTAGCGATTTGAACATTTTCAGTTTTAAAGACAAAATTTGAATTCCTTATTATTTATAAAGCAAAAATTTAAATAAAACAGTTTTGAGTTTCGATCCAAGAGGTACTATACAGTATAAGTATAGAATACTAAACAGTATATAATAAACAGCTGCATGATTTTAACATGATATATAAGTATTTCAAATTCATCTATTTATAGAGGTTAGAGAATTTGAACGTTCGAGCTCGAGTTTTTTTTAATTCATGCACTACTTTTTGTTGTATTTCTTCTTTTACTCCCTCTCTCTCTACCCCTCTCTCCCTCTCTCCTGTAGCAAGATATAATAATATAATTTTTTTGTTTTCCTTTCTCATTATTTTGAAATATATAATGAAGTCACGGGGGTATTCAAAGGCAGCCTCGACGGTGGGGGAAAAGACTGAGACACAAAAAGGGCAAAAAAAAAAAAAAAAAAGGAAGGAAGGAAGGAAGCTGTTAGGTAACCGTTAACAGGGACTTGTGTATTATACCGTGACTGTCACAGGCCACCCTGGTGGTGCTCGCAGCGTGCCTGACTGCATCATGTACCGCATGCACCCACCACGAGCTGCTAATGATGACAACACAGACATCTTATAAAGCCGACCCATTATATACTTATACATCTCTCCTGTGCCGTAATAATTCTTATTTCTAAAAGCTGATGATGAATGCAAAAAAAAAAAAAAAAAAAAATGTAGAAAAAAATAAAGAGGAAGAATATTTGAAGTAGTAAAAACAGATTATCCTCTCCCTATGGAATACAATTGACCCTTCATCACATTCATTATTACTCGCTCTTTTTGATCGATTTTAGTAGGCGTACTAAAGTTTTTCCGTACTTTCTCAGAGAGAGAGAGAGAGAGAGAGAGAGAGAGAGAGAGATAGGAGAAAAAATTAAAAATGATGGGTGATCTTTTAAACTTTAAATTATACAGCTGATAAACCATCAAACTTATACTCAGAGAGTCGGTACAACAAACAGCTACTGTCTCACGGACAACAAATAGAGCTTACAAGGTACAGTACCAACAATTCTTTGGTTCTCTCTTTTCTTTCAATCTCCCATCCACCTCACTTTCTTTCGTCAACGAGTGGCTAGTAGACTTGGGAGTGGGCAATGGTGCGAGTAGGAGGAGGGGGAGACAGTGTGACAAAAGAGTGAAGTTCGATATCCAAGGGGTGCTCAGACAACAATCTGAAAACCCAATGTCGAACTGTTAGAGCAGCTGCTCCCTGTCTTCTTCTACTTCTTCTGACTTTCTTGCGGCCTTCAGTTCTACTGAGCAAAGAGCTGCAGTAGCATATGTCTAGAACATAAAGATGTTGGCTGAATCTGAGTATTGAGTGAGCGTGTGATTGAGAGATGAGAGAGAGAAGGCAGCTACGTCTCTCTCTCTCTCTCTCTCTCTCTTTCTCTCTTGGTAAAGAGGGGGTTGGAGGAAGGGGCAAACTCTAGAGAATGGATCGTCAACATCAACTGCCACCATTACCAGATCCCACAAGACAACCCTTGATCCAACCTTCTTCCTTCCTTCCATCTCTCTCGTTCGACTATCTTTACCACAATTCTATTCCTATAGGAAAATATAACTCGTACCCACAATAAGATTCACTTTTTTCTTCCTTTTTTTTTATCAATGATTCAACTGATACTTACTCGTATTTCACGTCACATTATTGACTGAAAAAGTTCTCAAAACTTATATTTTTATCCTCAAATCATATATATATATATATATATATATATATATATATATATATATATATATATATATATATATATATATATAAGAAGTAACATTGTTATTTAAATATTATATTTAATACATTATGAGTGACGCCAGAAAGTTATTGTAAATTTTTATAAAGGTTGCCAGCTAGTGTAAAGGTTTTATAAAAAAGGTTGTATTTCCCTTTACTTATCATATTCTTTAATATTGAAAGTGTGTATATATTTACTATATGACATATTTCAAAGTAGTGTGTACATGTTAAATAAAATATTGCTGACAGCTTGAAGGCATGTATTACGCTCAGGTCCAGACATGTTGTCAGGCGCTTTGGACGTTTTGATGTCTGTAATGTAATTACTAGTGGTGTGCGCTAGACACTTATTACCGCGATGGCTGGCTCTTACTGTCAGTGCTGCTTGCTCACCAATTAATTTATCGAAATGACTGACTTTTGTTGTTCTTATTTCATCATGTTCACCCCACCCCCTCCTTTCTCCTCCTCCTCATACACAAAATTATCTTCAAGTAAAATAATTATCAGTTTTTGGTGATAAATAATAATAAAAAAAAGAGAAAAAAGTCTTCAATTAAACAGCATTTTTTATAGAAGCAAATTCATTTTTTTATAGCTCTTTGCTTGCGTGACAACAATTGCCAACGTTGGGCATTGTTAACTATTATTACGTTTTTACAATCTGCAGGGGATTTATTTGCATATCAACAACATTTGTTTTAGAATCTGTGTTTAACATGACAAATATTGACTTGAAATACTGGGTGCGTCACGCGCGGTGCGTGTATACGTTTTTTTACTGTTATTGCAGGATTGTGACATATCATTGAAATATATACAATATATATTATTTTAGGTATAATTTGCTTTGTACGCTTTGATTTAGCTATGATTCAATGCATATGTATATAATTAATGAAAAAATAAAGCTTATTTCATTCTCAAGAAAAACATGTTTTGTTTAATTGAAACTGAATTGACTACGAGTGCTGGACAATTCCATGTTTTTTTATTGCTGCATGGAACCTTCTTACTGGATGGTTAATTATTCTACCAGCACTGGAGACAAACTTTTTGAAATATAGGGCACATCACTTGCCACACTTTGCTGAAGATGTATATAAGCAAATCCTAATATTCGATATTTGAACCCCGTATATATAAGTAGTAAGCAGCAGCAGCAGCAGCAACAGCCTCTCGCTAAATTAAGTGATCTTCAACATTAATTCTAGTCCACTTTGAAGTGTTCTTAAAAATAGTATGTGTTTATTTTTAGTTTTAAATCATCATCAGTAAAGAGTGAAAATTATTAATTTAATTATTTACTTTTTTAAAATAGTAAATAAATAAGATGATATTAATAGGTAATATATAATAGTATTTATTATATTATAAATTTATGTAAGAATTAACGCATGAAATTTGTACCATAAAGTTATGATTTAAATTTCAATTGGGTATTTCACTTTACAAATAATAAACAGACATGCTATCATTCACCTCAATCACTCTCCTCCTTATTTATTTTGCCCTAAAAATCTTTACCAAAATTAAAATAATAAGCTAAAAATAAATAAAGAATAATGCATTAGAAAATTTTATTTCAAATATCCATACATATCTGAAATGAATTTAGAACGAAAATTAGTTTGTGTAACGTTGAAAGCAAGACTATTTCAAGTGGAGAATATTTAGTAAACACTCTCTATTACTTCCATTTACAAACCCCTTGCTTGTAAACTGTTATTTTGATACACTAATACTGTAAGTAATCTGAGCGCCTATTCGTCTAGGGAGGAAGGAGGGGGACTTAAGTGTGCACCAACTGTTGGTATTAAACTGCGGTGTAGTTAATTAGTAGTGAGCACGGGTAATTACTGCATGCATACGTTTAGCCTACTTGACTGAGTGTTTTATAGCATAGGTGTTAGCACCAGCAAAAGCGGTCTTTATGAGTCATATCACCAAAGTCTTTGTCCTTCTGCATACGTTTATTATACAGTCCACGAGAATGTGCATACGCTTTAATGCTCCCCCATGCAACGTTTGATTCATTATAGTTCCTACTCCATTGAGTTCTCACACATATATGCATGCGAACCGTAAAATTATGATGTTCTCGTAACAATCAAAATCTAAAATAATTATTGCAGTTATTAGTAAGCCATATCGTAGTAAACATGTTATATTTATACTATATCAAACATATGAATGTAATTTTTAGGCAACAAAAGAGTAGTAATAGTACCCCCGCCTCCTCTGTTTGTGGGTTTGTGTTTATATGGAAGCTTGGTAGGTGGACTTTTTTTATACAGTATATATATATAGATGGTCAGGTATTTTTAATATTTTTACCTATATATCCCTAAATTGCAAATCTGTATCCTTTTGTCTTTTAGAACTGCAGCTCTAGCAAATCAGGCAGGGATAAAGTTAAGGTTTTTCCGAAGTGAATAATATGCTCAGAGATTCTCATGGCTAAAAAGAATAAGACACACGATAAAGATCTGATGTTGCGATTTTTTTTTTTTTTTTTTTACATTTTTTATTTTACTTTCGGAAGCAATTTTTCATTTTGAGCAAAACCTGGGAAAACCATTTCTTTCAGTGTGATTTTCTTCTTTTACTAACCGCAAAACTCGATTTTTACCAACATAAAACATATCCATTTCCTATTACACGAATGCAAGAAAAATTGAAACTGCTCTCCCCCTTTTTTTACCTAGAAGCGACTGTATAAAGTAGGTCCCATGTAATATCCTATAGCTTGCCGCACAACCATTTCACGTATTCATATATTTCTGAGTTTTAGGACTGGAAAATCTAGTAAGAAGATTTGAGATTTCTTTTTAACCATGCATAATACGATATTCCAAGCACTCGTATCTCGTGTACATACAAAAATATACCTATAATTGAATTACAATCATTTTTATTTGTAGAGTCTGTTAAGAAGGGATTTTACTGAAGTACTTTTTTCTTGTTATTTTCTATTAATTAATTTAAAATCAAATTCAAATAAATTGTCATGCAGTATACTTTCCTTTTCGTACAGTCAAAATCCAAGAAAAATTTCTTCGCCAAGAGATGAAAGTTGCGTCGATGCATTGTTTTAAGAATACATTTATTTATTTTATACGTTTATAAACGCTATTATCTGTCGAGAAAAAAAAAACAAGTGAGAAAGAAGTGTATCGCAATTAACAACGATACAACAAGCTTCATGCAGCTTTCCTGTTGCATTACAAAAGGTTGCAAAACAATAGTAGGAATACTAGGTCACTTGATAAGATTTGATTTTATGCATTTTTTACTATGAATACAGATAAATTATATTTATAACTGCTCAAATATAGACTTAATATAAAATCATGCAAATCCTACTGTAAAGAAAACAATATAAATAATTACTTAGGTTAAAGTTCTGATTTTGTAATTGTAAAAGCAAATTAAAGCATGAGCTTTTATAAGATTGTATATATGATGCTCTGTGTTATCACATATTCTCTTTTGTAAATGTTTCACGAGAGCTCAAAGATAATATACATCCATTATGATTAATGCAGGAATATTATAAGGGATTCAGGAATCGAGCGTTCGTAATTACAATTAAAAAAGAATTTATAAATATAAACATGAGCATGCTTATTAAGCTCTTTTACAATAACAGTGTTAAAATGGCATAAAAATTTATAAAGTTATGATATAATTCATAAAATGTTTAACTATTTATAATAAGCATAAAGTTTTGAAATTTCGTAGTTGATTTTAGAGTAATAGTTATTTATGAATAAAGACGTTGAAGTTCAATTAACATAACCTCTATGACTTAAAAAGCATTCACCATAAAATTGTAGTGTAAAAATAACATTTTCTAAAATAACAACGTGTTGGAAATGAAATCAATCTGTTAAGTCTTCAATTTTGGGTCGATATTCACCCGTTAATATCTCTTTGTTGGTTGTAACCTCTCTCTGTAGTACACTGTAACCTTAAGTAAAAAGTTTTTCTTTGGAATGTAACTTAAATCTTTACAAAGTTGACATTTTTTTCTTTCTTGATTTTTGCTCGGTGCCATTTGCCATATTATGCTCTCACACCAAGCCATTAGAGGATAAGGACACACGAGTCATTGAGGCGTGAAATCCTTCTCCATGCTGGTAATTCTGTATTTCTTCTCCTTTATCTTCACTTCTGCTCGACAAACTGCCAGTGCTGCACCCTCTCGAGCTTGGATTGCTTAGGTCGCTATCTCAGGTCACCAGATCGAGCTCAACAGTAAAGAAGCGTTATTGTACTTCATGGTTCCATCATCAGCTGAAACGCTGTACGTATTTCCTTAAAAAAAAAAATGGATTAAAATAAAATTAATTTATATTAAAATTCACTTTATATTTTGAAGAAATGTTATTTTATCACATTAATTATTATGCATACAAAGAAAGGTTTACTATATATTTTTATTTTAAGTTTATATAAAGATACAAAATATGATGAAAAATTAATTTCAAAAACAAACAATCATACAATACATAATGGAAGAGGAAGAGGTCCCGAAATATATGGGTGATAATAATAATTAATAATAATACCACCCTCCCCATCGCCTCCACCCCCCCTATCGCCCAAAGTTAACATTGCGGGATAGAATTCTCCCCCCCCCCTCATTTTTTTTTTTTTTTTTTTTTTTTTGCTGAATCGACCCTTGATTTGTAGAATGTTGGAGCATCATGATTAGGTAACTATTCTGTAGTAGTGTATTTTTAATACTTTGGGAGTTTCTATGTATTTCTTTAGTATATCATATAAAACTAAAACCAAAAACTACAATAATTTGATTGAAATAGACCGGCCATGTTGGTTATTATCAGTAATGAAGTAAATCCATTTTCAACGTAAGAGCTATTCTTTTTATTTTTTTTTCTTTAATTGAGCCATGAATGTATTTAGCTAATTTTGACAGCAATTTTATTAGAATGTAATTTACAGGAAAACTACTTATTTATTTAATCTTTAATTCAGTGTTGTTGTTGTTGTTTTGTTTTTTTGTTTTTGTTTTTTTAACATGACATAATTAGTGTATATTGATAGTTTAATAATTTATTAATTTATTAATAAAGGTGAACACATACAAAACATTTAAATCACATTCGTAACAATTAAGTCATGCTACAATGGTTTGATTTTACACTGTATGCAATTATTAAAGTTATTTTTAATTAGAATAATAATAAAATTATACGTTGGTTTCATATATTCATATGTCTATATCAATTAGTATTAATGTAATATATTCTGCTGCTATTCATACCAGAGTAAATTTTGCTATTTTATAAATAAATTGAAACTAAATTTTCATAAAAAATGTAATTAACGTATCCATGGTGAGATTAAAATAAATGAAAGAATTTAATAAAAAAAAATGTGCTGTAACGATAGGTAGGCATAAAGTACTGTGTGCTATAAGAGTTTTAAGGCCAATTATAAATCTATTTTGATATTCATTGTAGTGCTTGAACGGAGTCAATGGAGCATAAGACTGCTCATTACGACAGTGCTGTAATATTCCAGATACCTGGGGATCCTTACTACAATGCTGCATTAACATTTTAGATATTAAAATAATCATGATAGAACTTATTATGTAGATTGTATTATACATAATTTTATGCAGTATGATATTACTACAATATCATAACTTGTGTGTTTATAATGTTTTTTTTTTTTATATGAAGGTTCTGCAGTCGTGTAGAGCTGAAAGTAATTGCTTTTAAATTATATTGTTTCTATCTTTCCAGTGGTGTAGTCCTAAAATTTTCTTTCGGGGTACGCTAAATTTTTTATCCTCCCTCCCCCTCCCCTTCCCCCTTCAAAAGCTACGTTTCAAATTTCTTCATTCCTTTCTTTTAAATGGATATATAATTAATAATTATATATGCGTATATATTATATAATAAGGGTAAATTCTTATATAGTATATGCAATTTAATGCATATTTGTATGGGCAAATATTTATATTTATGCACGGCACATTTGCCCAAAATTTACTGTTTAAAATAATTTCTGTGCTCTATTAAGACCTGTAAATTTATAAAACAACGAAATAAAATAATGTATGACAATATTGCAAGAAAATACATGTATAATGATTTATTTAATAAATTGAACTTCCGTTCGCTCCTTACGAGATTTTCTTTGTTAATTTTTAAGCACATTAATTTACTCCTAAATGAAAATCATTATATATTTATTTCCTTACAGACATTTTTATTTCAATTAATGATATTTTATTAAAAAAATAAATATACAGAAAAATCCATCAAAATTCTATAAAATTATGTTGAAACTGCTACACGAAAGTATTTAAGTTACTAATAAAATTTAAATATACATATATATAAATATATACATGAAAAAATTTAAATATTTTTAATTATGTTTACACACATATCATTTCAACTCAATATTATGAACTTTCTTGTTGCAAATTAAATTAACACATAAAATCAAATCAATTTTTTTTTAGACTTAACTGATTTAACATCATATTTAGTTCTGTACACATTTGACAAAAAATACGATTAATCTATATATATATAGTTATATACAATACTTCTGTCTATTAATCATCATTCAATATAGCCCACATTGGTTTTTTTGTGTTATCAACATTTTTGTTTCCACTCACTTTTCTGGTTTGATTATCAGCAGCATGTCTGTGCTTAATCCTCCAAGAATTGGCATAAGGCTTTGGATTGAACAATTCAAGGGGAGGTCCATTAATGTTAATAAACATCAAGTCATGAACGTGAGGAATGGACAAACTAGTTCTTAAGTCGGTAACCACAAGGTTCATTTCACTAAATCCCCGCTCACATTCAGCTGAGCCGGAAGCTAGTGAATCGACACACGATTTTAAAGGTTTTAGTCTATCTGGTACAATTTTAGAATTATCTACAAATTCTCTCATACCTACAACACTCTCGCGAGCATCTAAATTGAACTTTTTACACAGACGTTTAATTTCAACTTCCCCATGGGAAATTTGGGGATTAGGGGGCCATAAACTCGGTTCTAGTATTTGTAAGTCAGATAGTAATTGAGTTGTTTCCTCGTCGTTTTCACATAATCTTTGTTGCATGTTATCAATTATGCTTTGATACAACTGATTATAATTAATTAATGGAACAAATTTACATGAAGTCAGCTCTATACCTTGAAAAGAATTATCTGCTTTTGCTTTGCGAGCTTCTGTAGAATATTGCCCCGGGCTGCATTTTAATCCCCGTAAAACATTGATGGTCCTTTTTACAGCGTTATTAGCTGCTAGAAGTGTCATGCTCCTACTTTGTAGGTCTACAGAAAGTGTACTGAGCTCTTGTAATATATCAAACAATAATCCTAAATTACAAACAAACTCTACACATCGTAAATTACGATCAAGACCCCGGAACTTAGCACGGACCTCTGCTTTTCTACTTTCATCCGCTGCTGCTTGTTCAAATTGTGTAACAAGGGCAGCATAAGATTTCCACAATGCTTGGACTGTCCGCAAACTGCTTGCAACCCAGCGAACATCCAAAATTTTTCCAACCTTTAAACATTGAACCTCTAATTCTGCACCTATATCATGGAGCTCCTTACAATTTTTGGATGACGCATTAAATGTACTTGATATTACTTCAAATATTGATACGAATTTGCTAATACCTGTAACAACTTTGGCCGAATCAGCTACTGCTAATTCTAAACGATGGTTCATACAATGCAGGGAGAAAATTGACGGATATTTCTGCTTAAGTCTTTTAGCAACGCCATTGCTTTTTCCCACTAATACGCTTGCACCGTCACTAACAAAACCAATCCAATTAATACAAAGCCATTCTGTTGCAAATCCTGCATTAAATAATAATTTCTCAATTGCAGAAATTATACCATCAGCTGTCTGTGACTCTAGTTCAATTATTCCTAAAAATATAAATATTGGGTCACTGTCATTAATAACTGTTTTTATATACAATACTAAACATGCTTTTCTACTTAACGTTGTTGACTCATCAACTAAAACTACAATTTTTGAGTTACGTTGAATTACATTTTTTACAATTTTTGTTTGCATTTCAGCAGCAATATGATTAATAATTAAGGTGGAAGAATATCTTGAATGTAATGTAAGACCCATGTCACAACTGTTTAAATTTTGCAATTGTATTAATTTTGGGTGGTCGGAAAGAGGCCTATTATTTTTAGCTATATAATAGGCAGTTCTTACGACACGTTCAGTAACAATCTCAGAATACGTGGCTGAATATTCTAGTGAATTTTTAAGGCTTTCATTTTTCTGGGCTCTTAAAATTTCAACAGCTTTTTGGTGGGCATACGACTCACGGTGTCGTTTTATTTTTGCTCTGTAAGCTGCTTTAATTTGCCTTTCGCTGCCTCGTTTGGGATTTATCTGATATTTTTTCCATTGCGGTGCAATTGCTACGCCTGTGGTTTCACTTTGCGCTCCAAGTGATCCTACCTCTGCACACACTGAACACCCCAAATTGCCCTCCCTACAGTCTAACCATGGATAATTTGCTTTCTTATACTGCCATTCTTGAACGCTGTAAACCGACGGCCAAACAGGAGGGGTAGTTGGAGGTACCGCTGATGGACGATGAAGATCCGGTGGTAAATCATTCGACTGGGTGGACAAATAAATAAATAAATAAATAGAATTAATAAAGTTTCAACTGTACATTTCTTCAGCTCTAAATTAATGTTCTGTTATGCTTTAAATTTCCTTTTAAATTAAATAATTTCAAATATAATGTGGTGAAAAAATACAAATTATTTAAGTAATTAATTAATTATAAAAATAACGAAAACGTTATGTAGTATTTATGAATTTTGATAGTTAAAAGTACTTTAATAAGTTTTTGCCAAAATATTAGCAATTATATTCACAAGTTATATTTTTACAATTTTTAATATGTCCACTAAAGTTATAATTACCGAATCAGGTATCTTTAACACAGTGTCTGTAGTATCGTCACATATGAGCCCCGTTTCACTTGCAGTGGCGGTGGATGTCTGTTGCTCGCTCTCGATTTCGGACAAAATCTAAAACGCAATTAATCCGTACGTTGTTAGAGATATGTATCTTCATTATTTAAATATCTTAATAGAAAATGCCTTGTTTAGATTTATTTTTATAGTAATAAATGTTTGCACTAATTAGAAATAATTAAAGGAACATAAATAAAATATTTATATTTTATTTATGTTCCTTATAAAATATATTTCAAGATGAAAGCATATGAAATACATTAAATCGTTTGAATACTTAATGAAAATTTAATTAATATTGAAACATAATTTAACATAAGTTCATATGGCATAGAGAAAATTCTTTGCTATATAATTATTTTAATGATAAAAAAAATCGAAAGTGAAGGGGCAACAATATTAAAGCCTTTATTTCTGTACATAAATAACTTATATTTGAAACTTTTTATTCATAATTTTTAGCTCCTATAAGCTTTCAAGTGTGTGTTATTATGATGAGATATATTAAATACAGCTTCTTTAATATTTACATAATCGAAAAAAAATGAGAAATATTATTGAGTTTTTCATGTAGTATATAACAATAATTTATATAGTTGCAGATAGAAGCATTCTCCTATGATATACAGTACATGTTTAAAGTTAAGGCAATGTTTAAAAAGAATGAAAAAAATTACCTTTGGATCAGCAGGTAATCCCACTAGGCCCACTAAACACTCGTTGGTTGTTTCCACTGATTTCAATGCGTTATCACTCACATTGTCACTGCAGTTACTTTTTAATCGTTTGTTAAAAAAATTAATTATGGAAGTTTGTCGCTTCATTTTTGTAATTCAAATTTAATCATTTATAAGTATAATATTATGTATAATAAAACCACATTTCTTTGATAAATAATTTCTCTAATGCTTTTACTTTAATATTTAATAAATATTTATCTGTTCTAGTTGTATAATTTTAGTAACGAAAAATATATTATAACTTATATAATGTCACGGAGTTATTGCGATAAACACTTGGACTGTGTCACCAGTACCTGCGAGTTGACCGACTGGAGCAATACTAGAACTGACCAACTGACATGCCTCAAACAAAATTTTAGTGACTCAGCCACTGCTGTTTTCTGTACTTTGCTCTTTACCCCCTTCTTTCCCCTCCCACACAAAAATTTAGGGGAGGGAATGGCATTTTAAAATTCTAGAATATTCAGTTGAAACCAGATTTTTAAATAAAATTTGGTGTCATTAGTACTGTGCACGTTGTTGTGACTTGCAAGAGTGGAAGACCTTTTTTACTTATTTGTATTATATTTTTCTAAGAACCTTTTAGCAAGTATAAATTAAGAATTTCCGAGGAAATGATACAAAAGCTTGGTATTTCCAGTCTCATTAGCTATTTTGATGGCTGTAAGATAAAATCATACGGAAACGTCAATCATATTGACAAAAAGCTTTAAAAAAAAAAGAGTTAAATTTTCTATCCTTTTCAATAAGACTTGTGGTAAATATGGTGTGGTTGAACATAAAATATATATTTTGTATGCGTATCCCCGCGTGACACCTTTATTTCTTTGGTGGTACGTTAAACTTCAAAATTAATCTTTAGGGGTGCGGCGTATCCCCGCGTATCCCCTCGACTACACCACTGGTCTTTCCCTCGTCATCAGCTGTTGCGAGATGTTTTTTAGTTTGATATTTGTTTTTAATCTTATTTTATTAAACTGCGATTTTAGTATCTTATAAGAAAATTTTGTCTAATCACACATACGTATATATATATATATATATATATATATATGTATTATTTTGCCTGAAGCTGGTAATGGAATTTAAAAATTGAGCATGCTGATGCACTTGTGTGTGGTTCTCCAGGCTTTGGACATCACTTTAGTCCATTGATGAAAAGTAGAGGTGTCCGCCCTGACAGGTTTTCCACGGTTTCCTCAAATTAATCTCAAAAAATACAAAGAGGCCGTGGCCACCATCCTTTCTCTCTCTTATTACTCCGACTCGAGATTCAAGCTGATAAGGGTGTATCCGATTCACCGGAAGTAGTCGAAAGTGCGAGGTTTCTGGATTTATTATAATATAGTTCAGTTTTGAACCTGAAACTTTGCAGAGATTCATACTATAATAGAGATTGTAACTTTTATCTGTGAAGTCTTACTTGTTACAGTTTTCACTTTCATAGTTCAGCCCAAATCCTTTCACTTCCGGTGGTTATTTTTCATTTTTTAACTATAGAAAATGACAAAACTTATAACAATTAACATTATCATAATAAATTGAAATTAATACAATGAAAATTTTATTTCATAGTCTCGATACAATTTATTCTGCATGTAACAAAACTTATACGTGATAAACACGATGTATAATAAATATTATAATGTTAGAAACTAATAGTTGCTAACGAAATTTGAAGCGTAACTTTAAGTGAATAATACATTACGATACTACGTTATAGCTTTCAACTTACTAGGTTCACTGACAACAAACTCGCTCTCATGCACCTTGTAATTTTAGTGTGTTTAAATTTTGAGAGGAAGAGCTAGCAAGAATCAAGTTTACTATTTTCCCTTTAGAACTTGCATGTTAGTTGGTATCTTATGCTCTCATTTAGCACCAAATGTATGTATGTATATTTTTATAGGGCTTAAAGCTCGAGGCGAAGGATAATATTATTCTTGATATCATAGCCACCGCACCCATTATTTGTTTTTGCCAGGTGATACGCTTACCTCAAGGCTAATTTAATTAATTAGCATATTACATGTGTAAGTTGCGGAATATCATGCAACAAGACAAATCCTTCGACATGGTGAGATTGATGTTTGATCGTCCTGTTACTCTCCTGCTTGCTTGCCTGCCCACTTTCACGTACGTACTCCTGTCTCTGTTAAAGCTAAACTAAACCAACGCTTGATTTTCATTGATTTCTTTTTCTTTTTTAGAATGCTGGTATAAATAGGATTTAGGTACAGAGTTCACTCAAGTACGAGGAGAGAAAAACTAAGCAATTTTTTTTACAACATGGTGTGTAGCATAAGAATTATTAGACTATCACAGAAATCGAAATTTGAGTTTGTCCGAAATAATAATTTTAACTAAAAAGAAATTTGGATTAATTGTTGATGAAGTTGTTTTCGTTTTTCATTATTATTATAAAATATTATTTTTATTCGTTATACTGTAAAAAAAAACGTGCCGATGTCTTTAAAAAACTGAAAAATATTATTAAACAATATATATTTATATATTTAATGTTTTATTTGAGATTTATTTTCCTTTTATATCATTAATGTTGTTGTTTTTTTAATTGAAAATATGCATGAATGGGTTCTTACTAATTGTTTTATTCCTTTGATAAAAAAATTAGAGCCTTATTTTTCTGACTCTAAAAACACTAAAAACATTCACAGGTATTCTGAGTAATCAAATGAAAAATATAATTAAAATTTTAGAGGAAAGGGCGTACAAATTGAAGTTACACCACTCGAGATGCTAGAGAGCTCCACTGCATGAATACCGTACACTATGATACTTATCTGTCAAGTAATGTAGAAGGTTGGATTTACATGTATTTTTTTTTTTTATATACAGAGGAACGAATATTGCGCACTTGCTTTGAAATCCTACAGCGACCATCTTTGTGGACGCCCTGATTTCACCGTTGCAACGCAGCTAATTCATTTTGAAACTTGTTTTATCGCAAGTGTACTGTACCAATATCACGTCGCAACGTGGCCGTTACACACAGGTAATGAAATATTAGAATGTGAAAATTTTAGTGGCTTAATCGAAAGAAAGGGTAAAAATATGGTACTATAAATTTTTTCAGATTTTTCCGAGACCGGGAACTATTTTTAAAAAATTATTGAAAGTCTATTTTGATGACGTCACGGGCGGCACTTCTTAAGAAAAAGGATAGGGCAGTGCCGCCCGTGACGTCATAAAATAAACTTTCAACAATTTCTCAAAAATAGTTCCCGGTCTCAGAAAGTCTGAAAAAATTCAGAGTACCATATTTTTACCACTTCTATAGATTAAGCCACTAAAATTTTCACATTCTAATATCTCATTCCACTTGTAATTGGATACAGCTCAGGGTAAGGGTTCAATTTCAACGTATCTTTACAATGTAAATCTTTCAGTGTCATTTTTTTTTTGTACTTTTTAGCCTGGAGATTTGCTGATTGGATGAATTTCGAGAAAATAGTTGCTCTAGACTACTCAACTAATGCACGCAAAATTTTGATTAACAATTATTTCAAAATAAGCATTTTTGAAAGAGTTAATAAAACACATAATTATTTATTAATTTATTTCACCAATAAAAATTATAATATAAATACAAGAAAAAAAATCATATGTAATAGCTAACGGTTAAATAGGATATCTTACAAGGCACTATAGAGCACCAGTACACATAAAGTGGTAAAATACCCTTTAACTTGTTATTTAAACATATATCGATAAAACAAGAACATGTCATAAAACAAATTGTCACAAAAAGAAGTCTCATATTCTTCATTCACTGCACAAGCCCGTCAAATAAGTTTTACGCGTTGGATTGAAACTACTAGGGGATAGTGCAATAGCCAAAGCTCCAGGTTTAAAAGTGCTAAAAATAAGAGCTTTTTTGTTTGTTTATTTATTTATTTTTACAAGGATACACCCCCTAAGAGCTTACAGCTCGCGGCGGGGTAGTGGGTGAAGATAAGGTAGGGAACGGATGGTGGCCACGGCCTGTACGCGTCCAGCATTCGCTGAGTTGAGACTGAGGGAACCGTGAAAAACCTCAGTCAGGACGGACACCTCTACTTTTTTTCAATGGACCAAAGCGATGTCCAAAGCCTGGGGAACCACACAAAGTGACGAAGTAACATGGTGAAGATAATGAAGGCAATGTTGCCACCTACCGGCGCTACTGAAAACCCTTAAGACATCAACGCGCACGTAACAAGCCATGAACAAATAAAAAATTATCAGTATGCAGGTTACATACAACATGTTGATCCTCAAGTTTTAAATGTAAACGGTAAATATTTAATCAAAATATTGCTGACTGAAAAGAAAAATGTAAAAGTGAAAAATAAATATTATCATGCATGTATCAAATATTCACTTAAAATATATTTTATATTTAACAATCAACAGATATTATTATGAATTTTTAAAAGATTGATTTATAATTACTGCACTCCATATATATAACAACGGAGATACCAAACCAAATCATTGTACAGCAAAAAATAATGTGGACTAGGGGGACTTTCATTATCTCATTATCATTATGCATTATCTCCTTGTATAGCTCGAAATCTGAGCCTATTTTTGTGTATGTACAAATACATGTAATATCCTAATAATAGTTCTTATAATCACATTCATGTGGCAATTGGAGCGTGCAGCAATATTATAACCCTAAGTAGGGTTATTTTACCAGATTTATCTATTACATAACGAAGGAAGTGATGCAAAAGCAAGCAAGCAGGCAAGCAAGCTATATTATAAGTATTCTAACTGTTCAACGTTGTACAAGAGCGGAAGAAGGAAAGTTGTAGGGGACGAGAGAGAGAGAGAGAGATGGCTACCACGAGTAGACCTCTAGTACAGATGAAAGGGCTTGTTATTACCGACATACAGCCGGCCAGTAGTGCTTGGGGAACTCATTACCGGTCACTAAGCCTCGAGGCAGTAGGAGGCAAAAATGTGACCAGAGAAGCAAGGCTTGAGGAGGAGAAACACAGCGGCTCAGCCCCGTCCGTGCTCGAGCACTCAGCCCTCAGTCCGAGCCGCGGTGGCCGGTCGGCCGGCGGTCAGTAGCCCACGTTATGCGCGGAGCCTCGATTCTCGCACTTGACGAAACAGTAGCTACCGAGTTACTGTCGCCGTCATAATTAAGTCCGATTTAGGAGTGTTGTAGCTCAGAGCTCAATTGGCGTAGAAGATTTAAAAAAAAAAAAAAAACTGATCCACGATCATCCACGTAGAATGTTATTCATTGTAGAGAAATATAATTTTATACTGTTAGAGCAAAATTTAAAATTTTGTTGATTTTTTTATTTTTATTATTTATAACGCAACAACAACAATTTTCAACAATTTCCCCAAATCAACAATTTTTCCCGAGTACATCGGGTTTAAAAATTCAAATAAAATTAAGAAATGCATTTATAACAAGGAAATTTTCAAAATGAATATTGTCCAAATTGCCTTTAATGCAATGATGTAAGTTGAATTTTCTTAAATTGACTCGTTAATTTTTAATGAATTGCAAACTAAGAAATCGATCTCCTTCCTGGCAAAACATTTTTCCGGAAAATAATAAATGCCATCATAAGGGTAACAATATTGTTTAACTTTTGCGGGCAGGAATTTTTTATTGAAGCCTTTGTTAATTTATTAATTGATATGGTTCTCTATTAGCGGGTGTCGGACGGCAACAACAATTAACACTCGTTAATAAGGAAAAAGAAGGAAGCGCAACGGGCTTCTTTACCGAGGCTTTGACAATTTTGATTCAGTTCCCTATCAACGAGTGTTTTTACTGTCCGAAGCCGCAGTTACTACAGTAGTTGTTCATTGAGTTGTTGCAATGGTTCCTTTCGATACCCGCTAATAGGAAACACATCCGCTAATAGGGAACTCAATGAACCATTAAAGGCATACAGGCCTCAAAATACAAATTAGACAGTCACCAAGTGGGTTTAGAGTATATAATCAACATTCGCATCATTTTTTTCCACGCGTGATGCATCCGTGCGAAGTCGCAGTTCAAAGTAAGAAATTTAGTCCTTGATGACGTCACGAAGTCCTTGATGACGTCACAACTCAATGCTAATCGGTGCCAGCTGTGAGTTGTGACGTCAGCAAGGACTTTCTTTACAGCGCGACTTCGCACAGACGCACCCCGCGCAGGTAAAAATAATACGAATGTTAATTATAAACTTGAGCAACACTTAATGTCTGTCTAATTTGTAATTTGATGCCTGTATACCTTTAACGCGGCTTGAGCCAATAAAAACACCCATTAATATTGAAGTGCATTTTTTTTTTTAAACAGAGCTTCAATACAAAATTATATCATAATTGCATTGAAAACAATTTGGCCGATTCATTTTTAAAATTTCCGTATTATAACCATGCATTTTTTAATTTTAGAGATCGTTAATTTTACCCGACGTTGCGTTATAAAAATATTAAACAAAATTTTAATTTTTTGTCAAAGAGTATAAAATTTATATTTCTCTACAAAGATTAACATTTTCTTACGTATGCCAGTATTTTTTTTTTTTTTTAATCTTTTACGCCAATTGAGCTCTGAGCTACAACACTCCTAAATCGGAGCGCACTGACTTTTGACGGCGACAGTAGTGAAGAGCATGCAGTAATAAATAATAGCCGCCAGCAGGCTGCAGGGAAGGAACACTATTGGCCAGTCTTGTGTTTGTACCCAATTTTCACTCTCTCGACTCTCTTTATCTCCCCTCTCTCTCTCTCTCCTTTTAAACAATAATAATTTAATGAAATGGAAAAAATATTATAAACTCTTTTTATCTCTCATCCATGTATTTATTTGTTTTACAACAAATTACAGGAGTTGATATAATTTAAAGCTGATATTATGAATATCATAGTAGTTTGACATATTAATATTTATTAAGTACATACATGGCATTCAATGACTACGCATTATCTAACAGCAAAATGTGCTTATATATTAAATGAGTCAAAAAGATGTGTCTAATATAATTAAAATCCATAAGAAAAAATGCACTCTTTATTATATCCGACTGTATTATTAACAAAAAAATTTCAACTAACAAATTGACAAAAAAAAAATAAACATGCGCCCATGATTCCCTGTGAATAAAGTTATTACATGATACAATCTTTTTATTCATTGCATATGATTTTTCCTTACAAGAAAACTAAAGTTGCACTTGTTTGTGAGAAATATTTTTGCAAGATAAAATCGTATACGATAAAATAAATATAACAATTGAATTGTGTTATAACAACAGCTATATGAAAATTGTGAATCAGTAAAAAATTATTACAAATTAGTTAAAACCACTACAGCTAACAATTAACAAATTTAACGATTATGATTAGTATATAAATGTAAACATACTTGTGCATTAATTCAAATTTTGATAAGAAATATCAAAGCTTAAATATTTTATTTTAAATATCTAATTATGAAGTATAAAATAATGAGATTATAAATATTTAAATTACCCTCCTCACAAGGTACTTATGACGTAATCTTATATTTTCTTCATCAGGTAAGTTCTAATTTGAACTATACCCCATCAAGTGCATACAGCAGTATATAATATTGTATACTGTTATAGTTACATACTGGGAATGCTTAATATATACCTCGCCAAATACCTTCCGGGTATGCATGCTATAATAACAGTATTGCTGTATATATGTATATGTACAGTACTTAATGCGAGTCTACCTAGCTACCATGATTACCTTCTAGGTGTAATGTATATTTCAGGCTTATAAATTTTCAATTGTTCTGCTAGCTTTGCATTGCTAGATATAATATTATATATAGTATAACAACTTGGCCCGGAAGAAATTAAAGGCCACAAGTGCAAATAAAGATAAAGCAAACAGAAAATAAATTAATTGGATAGTTTATTTACATGCTTTATATATATTATATATATATAATTGTAAATGGCGGTTCTTTAATTTAAATGAAAAATAATTTTATTTCTTCTGCTGCTTTTCAAGAGAATGTAGTTTAATTATAAGAATCAGTAACTGGTGGTGGCAGTGCAGCAGCCAGTAAGTACAAAATTTTATCGTCTTCTTCACAGTAACACCAATTTAAAATAACCAAATTACTTGAGAAAATTGTCTTTAATTTCATTTGAAATAAAATCACACTGTTAGTTGGTTAAATGTGAGATTGAAAATACTCTTATAAATCAACTCGAGATGTTGGAAAATCCATTTGCTACTTTTTTTTTCTCTGACAAGCAAATGACAGTTCAATTATATTAGGAAATGAAGCCAAATTAATTATTTTAATGGAAATAAAAATTTAGACAAATGAACGTACGAAAATTTTGTATGCTTCGTGAATTATTTTCAAGTATAAAAAATAGTTGTTGAAATAAAGAAAGTGCTTTAATAGAGCACTCAACCAATTAAGTACTATACACACCCACACTGGTTTGAAATATCAATTTCACACTATTTTATGACATAAACAACACTGTATATTTAATGATGGCTCAGTAAATTTCTTTTATATTAATAATTACAGGAAATTTACTTGCTTTTTAAACAAGCACTTAAGGTAGAGATAACACGGATCAGCTGGCCCAATGCTAAAAAAATCCCATTCATAAAAATTATGAAAAAAATTTAAAATGTTCTCCTCTACATCCCCTATCACTAGGTAAAATATCAGGTATACAAAAACGAGCTAGTTTTTGAGTTATTAATTTTTAAAGTTGGCTAATTTAACATGGAAGTTCCATTTCTCCATGAATAGAGAACTTTAAAAATTAATAACTCGAAAACTAGCTAATTTTTGTACACCTGATATTTTACCTATACTGATAGGGGATATAGAGGAGAACATTTTAATTTTTTTTCATAATTTTTATGAATGGGATTTTTTTAGCATTGGGCCAGCTGATCCGTATTATCTCTACCTTAACACAAAAATATTTTTTCTGTAACTAAAAAACAAAAGTTAAAAATTTATATATACTAAACAAATGTTAAAGTAAGGAGTTTAAAGCTAAAAATATTTCTGTGGATACGCAAGTACAAAAAAAAAAAAAAAATAAAATGACAAAAATTTAAATAAAATATATTCAAGTTACAAATACAATTAAATTCTAAAATATAATAATTGGAATTTGCAACTGATAACGTTGAAAGATTCTTTCAATATTATGCTATTTACAATTCTATTAGATTTATATTATTCATGGTACTATGTTTAATATTACTACAATATATTATATCATGGATTTTCCTAGAAAGAATTTCAATATTTATTGCTAATGTATTTCACGTTTTTTTTAAATAACCTGGGATATAAATTGCAGTGCAATTGCCTTTCTAGATTCAATAGCCAGTTGCGCTGGACCGATGATTTGATCTTCAATCGTGAGCTGATTTATAACACGTCATATTAACAATAAATAATATTTCATGAGCGTTATTACATGCAGCGTACTAAGAATTATAATTTATAACATTCAACAAAGTTATTGAAATTGAGAAAAGAAATTACTCGAATACAGACATTTAGTAATACAAAAATTAATTACTTTTAAAAATAAATACATAAAAAATAGAAATAAAAGTTTATATATTTTGCTTTTATTCTTTTATTAGATTTTATAAATAATTTTCTTCTGATAGAAAAAAATATGCCTGAATAAATACGAACTTTTCGCTTTCTATTTATCTTTGAACTTAAAAAAAAAAAAAAAAAAATCGAGCTATAAATGGGAAAACTTTTTCTTTCTTATTTTATATGCCTTATTATTTTAATTGTTGACAATAATATGAAAAATGTGACATTCTTAGCTACATTAAAAAGTAAATTACATTCCAAAGTATGTGATCTTATCTAATGAGCTGACCCAAGCTAACTTGTGGGAAATTCTAAGAAAACTGTCCTGCCAGCAGGCATGTTGTATGCCATGAACTTGTATTAGTCCAAAAGTAGCTTTGGCTATACGGCTGCCACAACTTACAACCCAGCAAACACATGTAGTTGTATAATATACCCTTACATATAGTAAGCCTTCCACCTTCTCTTTCCCTCTCTTAGTCCCTCTCTCCATCCCTAGCTGTTACAACGTTGGATATACAAGGTAGCTTGAAGCTTGCAGCGAACTGTAGTTACCACAAGCATCGTGTATATATTCAGTTTGCCTCATTAGAGGGATTAATCATAGCAGAAAACCCTTTCTCTACCCTTATACCTGCATTATTGTGTATATATGCCATGAAAACTTTATAAAAGCGTATTTTAAGAGGTATGCAAAAATATAACTTTAGTCTCCCTGCACTTCCTTAGAAAAGCATTTTTTTTTTCTGTAATGTTAAAATCCTACCTGTTATCAAAATTATGCAAGAAACAGCACTATTGCATGCAGTGTCCCCCTTAGCCACATTGCTGGCGCATCACAGCGAGCTAGGGCTGCAAGTGGCCCCCTACGTGGGTGACATCGCCCCTTGTCTTCACGGCTGCTACTGTCACTGCTTTGCTGCTTTGGATACAACGCAAGCTCCTTTCGAGAGCCACCGTGAAAAAAAAAAAAAAAATCCTACACAGCACTACCTTTTTTTTTTATTATTATTATTTTTTTTTTAGTATAAAAGACTCCACGATATTGCTAAATTGACATTTTATTAATAAAGAAATTCAAGATAACAACACTATAATACTTAACAGTTTTTATTATTACTTTTACTAAAATGTAAAATAATTTAAGGAATGAAGTAATTAGCAGGAGCAACATTTACGTGGTATGTTTAATTAATTAAATATTTCTAAAAAAGGAAAAAAAAAAAAAAAAAAGAAAAAGAAAGCAAAGCAAAGCAAAACTAGAGAAAAAGCAAAGGGGATATTTTTTAATGAGCTTCATTATGTTAATGAAACGGTACGCTATCGTAATCAAGTTGACGGCACTGTTTTTAAAACATATTATCACTTTTATAATTATTATTATTAATATAAGCAAGTTTTGACATTTTTTAGTAAAATACTCGTATAATAAAAGGCCATTTATGATGCGGGCATATTAAAAAAAAAAAGGTCTATAAGAACTTCTCCCGATCACTGACTTTTTGATAAATGTGATTATAAAGCGGAATGAAAATTTACACCCTTGCTGTGGAGTGCTATGATAAGATTAAAGCTGCTGATATACTGTATAAAAAATAGTTTCTTCGTTGGTTTTAAGATTGTGTTGGTCTCGGTAACATTCAACGTTTTAAAGTCGTGTATTTAAACAAGTACAGAGTTAATCGCAAAGTCGCGGTGCAAGTTGTTCCACTAATTTTTACTAAACCTGAACGCATCCGTGGATAATTAAATACGTAATGCACAGACATGTTAAGTTAACGTCCATGTCTCATATTTCTTTAACTCTGGTATTACATGTAATGTCAAAAATAAAACGATTTATGTAAAAAAAATAACTGCGCATCCAATCTCAAAAATATTGTGCCATTGGCAGACGGGCGGGAACCAAACCAGTTTTGGGGTTGAATTTAAAAATTGGTTTCACCTACGACACTGAAATTTTTTCTACGTATCAAAAGTGTTAATGTCCATATCTTAATTAAGTTTCAAGTTGGTACTCTAAAAACTCTGCCCGTAAGAAATTAAAAACCAATTTGTCAAGAGATGGCGTTGTCAACCCCGTGGCCTTACACCCTTAACAAAAAGGCTAAAAACAATATTTTGTACATTTTTCTTACCACGTGAAGACTTATATATTAAAAAAATAATTAAAAATTGGAAATTATATTAAGTTTGAAACATTCAATCACGATTTCAAAAGGGTCATAAAAGCTTGCATAAGTGCATAATATATGTCATAACAAATTATAAATAAAATGCATGCATTTTTTGTTTTTAGATAATTTCTGCTTCTTTGTTGGGAGCATTATATAATTATTTTTATTTTATATTATTATCTCTTTCATGGGCACAATACAATAATATAACAAATTTATATTATAGTCAAGATTGAATTTACAAATAAAGGCCCATGGGGCAAATAAAAAAGATTGCTGAGCATTCCATTCACTGAAAAGTGTTCATTCACCCATATGAATTAAATTAAAAAATATCACAAATTAATTAACATAATTATATGATTTTGTCATAATTTTACTCTAAAAAGGGGCGCGTCCTTAAAAAAAATCGCGCCCAAATGGAGTTCTGCTGGTCCCATGCAGCACCCCCATATGAAAAGGAGCACGAGCCGCCCCTGAATATATATACATAACAGAGTGTCCTCTTTTTATTTTTTTGACAATAAGCTTGACTATTTCCATGCACATGCATGTAATGAATGTGCGAAAATTATAATGCTACGAGACTGCTATCGATAGTTCTTTTATTTATTGAAATCATATATTAGTTTTATACAAAATGTACAGGAAATTACTGCATAAGAAAATTACATGTGTAACTCACTGTACAATATATATTATATGGATATTCAGTTTGAAGGTGCCGACATCATCCTTATACATGTATATATATATTATAAAAAAAAAAGGCATGCAAAGGGTGGGGGGCGGAAAATGATGATGATGGTGACTGCTTGCTTGCTCCTTTCTCGAGGAAGGGCGTATTACAAGGCTATATTATAGCTCATATAGTGGCGCTTGCAGCCTACTAGTAGCTCGACAGTCTTTCCATCGTCGCTCAATGCTTGACGCGTCAGACCATAAACACACAAAACCGTACTTGCTTGCTTGCTCTCACGCAGCTCCCATATATACAATAACCTACCATATAAACAACACCTTGAGGTTATAAATTTAATTATTTTTAATAATATTAAAAATTACTACGTAAGTACTTCATAAGTAAGGTTGTACTATAACGCGGCCATAATATGAACATTGTGGACCAACGGACATCCATGAAATATTAAGAATGATTTAACAGAGAAACAACATTTTGACAGAGACTATTCTATCTTATTCAGGCATGGCATAAACCATGAAGAAAAAGAAATATAAAGTGTGGGTCTGTTCTCAAATTGAAAATAAAAATTCTTACATAATAGTCGATAGTCATGTTTCAACATTCTATTTATTACAGTCATGGTTGATTTTTATTGCAATCACATTAAGTTTATTATAGGGTCGGAAAAAAAAATTACGAATTTTTATACATATTTACTATTGTAGAGAGAATGTATGGTGTGCTTTATTATTTAGAAATAACCTCAAATATTATTATGGCTTTAAGAAATATTATTTTACTTCTTTTGTTATGTTATTAAACTTATTATATTATATCGTACTATATTTTTCTATAGATTTTTTTAATAATTTTAAAACATTCAACAGTAAATTTGCAATGCTTTATTCATGAATTTAATTATTAATTATTTTGAATTATACAGTAAAAAATAACTTCTGTGTGTTTTTTTTTTATTATTTTTTTTATTCGTATTTCAATGTATCTTTCATATACTGCTTGAAAAGCCCCCTTTTGTATGAATAGTTTTTTTATGTTGTATTCAAGAGTTGGTCTTTTGGAGTCGCGACCCCGCAATAATTTGCAGCATGCAATGCGGGTTGCCTGACATTGTATAAAAAGAAGGGGTTAATTTATATGCAACAAAGATGGTAAAATTATGGACCGAAAAGTACAACGTTAGCAAATTGGCAACAACCTTACGACCCTCAGAAGGAGAATAATGAGGTTTAATATGTATGTGATAAATAATGTTGGAACTCGCTTTTAAATACCTGGCAATTTTTTATACGTTATTTTTTAACTTATAAGCTATAGTGACTGTAAATTCTCTATGTGAGGTATGCGTAAGATATTACAAAAGGAAATGTGTATGATAAGATAAGGCAGAGGAGAAAAAAATTGGGATTAACGCGAACAATCTCACCAGATGGCAGCAATGCGGCTTAAAATGAGTCAAAATTTTCCCAGTTTGTTTATTAAACTGAAGCAAGGAAACTTGTATTATATAGTTGGATATATTTGTTCATATCGGGTTTAAATTTCGTCTGACGACATGTTACAGGTTTAATCTCCATAAAGGGGACAAAAATAGGCAAAAAAAATTTTTGCAACATGTGTCACTTTTTTAAATTCAATTCTTCGTTATCTGTAGATTTTGCGGGTAACGTAAATACGAGAAAATGCAATTTGAATGTGGCATTTTAGAATATTATTAAAACTGTTGTAAATTTAACAATAATAAAGTGTGAATTGATGCATAACTTTGAACAACTGCTGTGCAGATTGCATGCGACAGTACTTTGCATTTTATATACTAGTAAAGTGCTAAAGTCAAACACGACAAAGATAGTTGAGGTAGGTTCTCTGGTTTTGCAGGCCTTGTTCTATTTAGCTGCACAAGTCGCAAGATCTTGGCAAACAAAAGAAGCAAGCTCTTCGTACGATGAGTATATTTGCTTTACGACAAGTACAAAGAAGATGATACTCTTCTGCAATCCAAATGATTAAAATATCACACATGCATTAAAATTTGAAGAGGAAATTATTTATTCAATTTCTATTGATGTATACTGTACATCATAATCTTTATTACTGCAAATCTGTATCAAAAGTATTAATATTTGATTTTTAAAGAGAAATTTAACCAATTTAAGGGTAATTTTTTATAAATATTTAAATACATTTCTAAGAATCAACAAAAATTTGTAACATCATTAATAATTAATGCGAATCTTTCTAAAAACCTTTTGTAAGCTTAAAGCGCCTCTTAAGATTCCCATGCGGCCGCTGCATCCACGCACTTTCCCATCTCATTTTCCACAGTTTCAAGAGAGGGTGCATAGGAGGGAAGAAGGGAGGGTGGTTCGAACGGACCCGCGTCGTACGGTGGCTCTCCCAGTCAGAGAAACTGCTAAATTTTAATTGCATGGCCTTTTATATTGCTTTCTCCCTTGCACTTGAACAAACTCCACATGCAAAGCTGAATCAAGACTGCGGTTCTAGAGAGAGAAATCGCGTCGCCGCTTTTCCTTGACTGGGTGCTTATTACGTTTTTGCTAAAATTAACGTACTTACGTTATCTTGTGCTCCGGCGTATTCATGTAAATGGGAGGCAAGGGGAGGTGAAAGTGAAGGAAGAAATTCTTTTCACGCGTTAAAAAACTGGTGGTTTATTTATTTATTTTTTATTTTTCAAATCATGCTTTTTTTTTAATACAAATTTCATTTTAATTATAATATAATCTTTTTTGAAATTTTAATTAAAATGTTATTAAATAGAGTCCATTATAGCAATATAGTTAATTAAAAATATTTTCATACATAATTATTATTAAAATAATAATAATAATATTATGACTAGATAAAGTAGTTAATTACTACTAAAATAAACGTTAGCTGTTAACGTATTCAGTACATACGAACGTTCAGAGAATACAACAATATAGCACTTATATTGATGGTGGTGCTGAGCTTACTAAATATTGTGTCACACTACAAAGGAGTGAACAAACATTGGCTGCATCATCGGATCACCAGCCGGTTGGAGGGAGAACGCTCTCACTAAAATAATATTTTACACTTTGTATAACGGACCTAGAATGCAGCAGCATTAATAATTAATCATAACATGAATACAAAGAGAAAAGCTTATATGCTCATGCAACCAATATTTAGATACTTATGTGGAAAGTGGTGTATTTAATATGCAAATAAAATATAACGATATTTGTATTTGTTATAAAATTTAATATAAAAATTGACGTTATGACGTGTATGTGAATATGATCAATTTACTTCAATCTCATTATCATTATTTTTTTAAATGTAGGTTAAAAACAATTACAGTAATAACTAATTAATTAAACTAATTAAAATGATTTTATATTATTAATTTACTTTCATATTTTATTTTATGCTGTGCATATATCATGGTAAAAAAATAAAATATACACATGGTTGCAACCAATGAACGATTATCAAGCAAAAGTAATAGTTGTTAATTGCTGAATAAACAACACAGAATTTTAAAATAAAAGGAAAAATTAGAGTCAATATATTTTAAATTAAAGGGCAACTAAAATATTTTATTACAACTTACCAAACCTGGCGGGCTAGCTAATTAAGTAGTCTACAAAAATATAATTTTACAAGCGATAATTAATTATGAAATTAATTTTACATCAGAAATTCAGACGTTTTTGTGTTAAGTTTGATACAAAGGGAAATTGTTATAAAATATTTTGTAATCCTCTATGTAAGTAACAAGCCAGCGAATATTAAAAATAACTGAAAGAGATACGAAAGTGCTCGTAAAGGACAAATTTGATGTCCAGCAGCACGTAAGCATTCAGGCTCAAATTTTATCTTCTCTATTTACTTTTCCAGTGTACCATAATGGCATAGGCTGGCCATAGGCACCATACAAGATTAATTGATGAAACTAAGAAAAAAAAAGAAAAAATTACAGCCTATTTTTGCAGTCTAACATTATAAAAACAAGAATTAATAGGAGGGGTAGGGGGCAAATCGCCCTCCCCTCACCCATGTCACTCCCTAATGCTTCAAACCCAAACTTAACATTTGGGCTTTTACCCACTGCCTCCTAGCATTATACAATCCTAAATATAAATTTTTATTTTGCCCATAAAGTGCGTGTGTTTATAACGGGCTACAAAAATCATTGATTTTATGACAAAAAAACTTCAGTTTTGTGTAGAACATCTTGAACTTATGTTCTAGTACAAACAAATAAAAATAAAACAATCATGTTGACTTTATTTTCACTGCAATTGATCGGTACATACTATCTACTGGCTTTAGAGTTGAACTAGTCAAAGATACTTACTGACATTCTATCCCCACCCCCTCACCCTCCATCTATCCATCCCTTCTTCTAGAGCCCTTCGTTCTTTCCCTCTGACCTTTCTCAATGATGGCATCGATATCGAGTTTTGAGCCGCCACATTCCAATTGATCAATTGAAATTCTAACGCACAACTCCTTTGGTATTTGTGTTTCTAAAATGTCTTCTCCTGTGAAACAAGGCAGCTAGCTATAGTCGTGGTTTTTGCCTTTACAGAATAAGTAGATAAACCTAGCATGAGTCACATTGTAACAGTGTAGTTATATATTATTTTATCAGACAATTCAAACAATTGACAGAATTGTACAGACGCTGTAACAAACTTAAATTTTTAGATCAAGTAATTCCTTTGAATTGATAGTATTGTGTTCATTTTTTATTCCAGGAGCATTTATGCATGTTTAAAAATGTATAAATAGAACATTAATAATAGCAAATAGATATTGTCAAAAAATACAACTTTATATAAAAAATTGTTTTAATTAACAAGTTATAAATATATCATATTATACATATATCAGTATTAATTATATTTGAAAAGGAATCATTAACAAAAAGAATTCGACCTAAAAATATTTTTAATGCTCACAAACTCCTACTGTAAATACATTTTTATAATTAATAATTAAACTACTCTGTATTCTAGGACGAATCTGCCAATGATTATTAATATACTGGAATAGTGTTACCTGAGAATTTTTTGAGGTACTTGCAGAAATTTAACAATAAATGACAGAATTTTTTTCGTGCTCATTATGAACTCAAGTTGTCTTGTAAAGCAGAGAAAAATTGACAAACATTGATCAAGTAAAAAATATTATTATTTATAATAAATAATTAGACAAATAAAAGAACAATGAACTCATGGCAAAAAAAAAATATATATATTTACATAGTCTATGAATTGACTCGTAAATGTGTCATAACGAGTTGTTCAATTTTCACTAAATCTGCGATGCAATAAAAACTTTGTTGTTTTCCATTTATTTTATTCTGTATAATATGGTGTTCAACATATTTTTAATTAATATAAATGTTTTTGTAATTCACAGCTATATTAAATAGAACAACTCAACATGTGTAACTAAAAATTACATGTTGTAGTAAGAGAAATGCCATAAAAAAATTTATAAATTTATGTATCATATGTGAGAAAATAAATTAAATGCAAATTTATCAACAACATTAATAAAATACAATTTAAGTTAAAAATAATAATTTAAATAATTTATTATTTTCATATCATTTTGAGCATAATATTAAAATGAACTCTCAAAACTGATGATGTATTATCTTTTAACATAACATTAAGTTGAATTAAATCAAATGATAGAGATAATATAGATATATGATATAAATCAAATCATATGATATAATACCAATATATATATAAAAAAAATATAAAAAAAAACTGAAAGCATTGTGCCTCCAATTGTCACATCATATGTTAGTATCGTATGTGAGTAAGTATATAAGTAAGTACGTAGGTATGTAACAACGTGTGTCGTCTAGCTTGAGGCTGATGGTGCTTGGTTGAACTGGTTACGTAGTTCCCTAGGGCTGTCGTTGGATAAGTCATGAGTCATGTGTCACCCGCCCCTACTGCTGCTGCCACCACCGTGGAGCCGTCCTAGCTACGACTGCCACCTCCTCACTACTATTCCCACCTTACTCGCTTGCTAGCAGGCAGGCGTGTGTAATCAGCAGGCAAGAAAGGCAGCAGTGTGTTCCGTACATGGTGACTATGGCTGAGCTGCTGTAACAGCCGGCTTCTAGTAAGGAGGCCGCTGTCGGCTTGCAGCAGCACAAGCCTGAGTCTGGCTGCTCTACCCTCCTTTCTAGATGTACCCGCCAACAAGCGAGCCATCTACCCCCGTGCTACCGGCAGGCGACATTGCTGCCGCCGCCACTGCTGCTGATTAAAGTCCCGACCTTACCAGCTGTCAGCCTTATTTCAGCGTGCTGCCTGCACAGTGACAACACAATCGAGCAGCAGCCTTCTTTTGCTCCCTCTCTTTTTTATTCCTTCCATCTTCACCATCTACAGCAAGTGTTCTCCATCGCTTCTATCTTCTACCCACACACAACCTCCTCTTCCCCCCCCTCCCCCCTCTCTCATTTTGCTATCTCATTTTTCATTTTTTTCATAGGTAATATAAATCTGGATTTGTTGCAATATATTCCAGTAATATGTAATTTCTTACTTTCATAATAACATTTTGCAATATTATAAATAAATTAATATATTATTTTTTTTCTCAACAGTAATATATTATGTTACAGTAAAATTAAAGTCATATTGAATATAACTTGATGTGTATCTTTCTTCAACCTTATATTATATATCATGGTATAAATTGCAAAAGCATCACCCTGGCTGACAGCTAAAGATAACGAGTGACATACCACCGTTGAAATGTGAGAAGCAGTCACATGCACCTCGGCAGTGGGGTAGGAAATGTCTTGTATGCACAGATGTCTTCACATCTGTAAGATTGCATTGCACGTTTAAGTATTGATTTATTCAATTTTTTATATATTATATATATAAAACATTGAAGATTAACGTTATTATTGACATTGTAAGATCAATTTTTGTACTAAATTAGAAAATAATGTTTATAATGTTGCTGGTTTTATTTCAAAATTATATTATGTACGTACAATCATTGAAAGCAATTAATTAATTAAATTCATTCAACCCGTATCAACTGCTACTGATGATGTTAATGATGAAAACATGGTTTCAGATTCAGATTCAAAAGCCTTTTATGCAGAAAATACACATTACAATAAAAGATTGGGTTTAAGTACGTACACTCATCACCTTGGAAAATTTTCCTTTGCAGCCTTGTTAATCACCATGCCCCGTAAGAATAACACACGGCATATTGATTAACAAGGCTGTAAGAGGGAAATTTTCCAAGGCGACGAGTGTACATAAAACGAATTCAATTTACAGCCTGTAAAGTATGCAACTGTTTTAGAACACATGCGCAGCAAATAACATACTTTACAGGCTGAATCTGATCAACATGGCTTCTTTCAATTATTTAGTACCGAATTACATTTTTTCGCCTAACAAACAACGTTTGATGCCGTTTGATGCCTTTCTCAACGTTTACCAACAGATATAAAGCAACAATACTATTTCATAATATTTTGTCTTCGTTATTTTACGCTTAAAGATTTTGTATTAAATTTGTTCTTCTCTGTAGTAACTTAATATTTGCAGCTAGCGAACAAACGTGAAAAGGACAAATTTAACTTTTAATACCACTTAGAAACATATAACAGCAATATTTAGAGCTAATGGGCGCAATTCACGAAGCAGTTAACCAGATTTCTAATCACGCTTAGCTTAATATAACCACGTTTAACTAGGTGGTTTAACACGAAAAACAGGTATATATAGTTAAACGTGGTTAAGCTGGAAACCTGGTTAACTGTTTCGTGAATCGCACCCAATATTATGTAACGTCAAATAATCTCGATTTTTTTTATTTTGTTCTAAAGCTTGTCATTACATTATGTTAAAAACTCATGCAAAACTACTCGTTGTAAATAGCACTTTCATCACTTGTCTTATGCATGTATTCCACTTTCAAACTTACAATTAAATTCATGCAAAACTTGTATTATTGATTATATATTTAGTATTGATAAATAGAAAGTAGCGCAATTTGTAATTTTAAATAAAAAAATACTGATATAGAGAGGTAAAAATATAACATTGAATATATATGTAAACTCAAAGAAAATAAACAGCACCCAAATTTTTCTTTTAATATTTCACGTATACATAAATTTATTTTTAAAATTCTTCTGTACCCTTTGATATGGTTTTTCTTCCCTGTGTCCAAGTTACTCAATTTCTTGCTGTAGGCGGCAAGGTGGTTGGAAAGGGTTTGAAGAAGGAAGGTATTTGGCAGGCATGCATACGAGAGGAGATGAGACGAGACGAGAAAGAGAGAAGAGATCGCTCTCCACAGAGCAGCATAGGAAGCTGAAAGAGGTTGAGCTCAGAATACTAAGCTTAAAAAACACCCCTTCTCTGCATATTGAGTCTGACAGGCAGGCAGGCAGGCAGGCATTCGGTCGGTCGGCATGCATGCACATCAGTGAAGCACTGAGCTTTACTGTGGTTCCTGCTACCCGTCCGCTTGTCTGCAGACTTCCTGCAGTCCTCTTGGTCTATGGACTACCTACCTATGATCCCTCACTATAGCTATATAGATGCTGCTTATGTGCTGGCATATCCCATCTTACTTGGTCAACGCTTCTTTGAGAAGATGTTGAGTGGCACACAAGCATCTAGAGTAGGCTTATGTGTGGTGTGCTTCTCATCAGAATAAAGAAAAGAAGCTCATGCAGACTGCGAGAGAGCATGCAACACAGTAGCATAGTGCAGCTAGCTGCTCGGAAAAATTGTCTATCATATAGTTATATAAGAGAATTGTATATTTTTTACATTGCTCTAATGGGACATTCGTTACGTGCCAAATGCTTAATTTATATTTTATTATCATATATTTGTCTTTATATTGCTATCCAAATTGTTGCCACAGAATGAATATAAGTATTGAAAAAACCATAATATTTGTTACAATTACAGACCTTATATGTTAAATGTACACTCGTCGCCTTGGAAACTTTCAGTTTACAACCTTGTTAATCTCTATTGTGAGTATATCTCAAAGCAAGGCTATAAACGGAAAGTTTCAAATTTCCAATGCGACGAGTGTACTTAAAAGCTTTTATATCAGAATCTTACAGTATAAAACATTTGTATTCTGAGGCAATTAAATGCTTCTTAACTTAATGCTCAGCATTTACCTGCATGCTAACTGTGATGTAATTAAGTATCCCTACCTGCATACAGTCAGCAATCATTTCAATTGTTTGATTTTTTCATTATTTTCAATATTTTAATACTATTTTTTTTTTATTTTTTTTTTTTTAGTATTTTCCGAAACAATCGTTTCTCGCTCTTTGATGCAGGGAGATGTTTAAGATAAGTTAACGTTGTCTTTAATATCAAAATACTAGCGTTAGTTGAAATTATTTTATTACATACATATAATAGAAAAGATTACTACCACATTATATATTAATATACACTTAGCATTTTAATAAACGGTAATACTTGAAAAAATATTATACGAACTTATGGAATATGTTTTTAAAATTTAGGGCCCATTTCATTTTTTTTATAGTTTCTGTTGTCATATAAATTTATGAGTTTATTTATTGCAATATTTATAAAAATAAACATGGTTTGGAGATGCATTTTAGTCGAGCGAATATTTCATATTTTAACTGCTTTCAGCTACAACTGGGACAAGCTATTCATATGAAAAGTAGGTAATTTTCCTTGATGTTTCTCCTTGATTCACGTGGCGACCAGTGACAGCACAGCTGAGAAATCACGCTCGCTGCTGAGGAGCGAGGGGCCACTCCTTAGCACACGTGACTCAAAAATCAAATCTTGGACTCTTCTCAACTCAAATTAAAAATATTATTTATTTATCAAGAGTTAAAAAACAAAGCACTAAATATATAATAAAGTCAATAACACAAAGTGAAAAAAAAAAAAAAAAAAAAAAAAACAGAAAATGTAATGCACATATTAATATACGTAGCAATTAATGAATTTAAAACAAGAGTATTCATCAATTTGATCCAAAATTGACATAACGAATACTTGAAAATTACTGGAAATAATCATCATTTTCAAATCTTTCTTATTTAATTTTAAAATCCTCAAAAAAAGAAAAATACAATTCTAGATAAAAAATAATATTCATATCATAACATTTATATAAAATACCATCTTTATTTCAAATATCATTTATACTTTTTTGAAACTGAAGATCTTATATACAGTATTATGCGCTACGTCTGCACTTTTTAATAAAACATACAAATTGTAAATCAATAAATAGGACGTAAATTTTTAAACATTCACAATATCTTTGCTTGACACAATCTCAGGGGCTTTGAGTGGAAGCGAACTAGAGTGAATATTGCTCCAGGTTGCCACATTGCAGTGGTGTGGCCAACATAGATTATTCAAGCAAGTTTGCAATGTTATTTCTTCTCATGGCGTGCATATATACATGCCCACCCACCCGGTCGCCTGCTTGCTGGACTCCGCCACCGCGTGCTACTAGAGATAGCGAGCTGAAACGATTGTAGACGACCCATAGAGGCTCAAGGGAAGGCTTGAGCTATATAGGCACGTTGCCGGCCTGCTGCTATTCAACTCTTCAACCCCTATTGAAAGTGGAGAGAGTGATTTTATTTTTTTGAGGGTAAAGGGTGATGAAAAAAAAGTATAAGACGAGAATAGAGTATAGAAATGGTGCAGGCAAAGTCAACTTGATATCAGTTATCAATATATACAGGCCTTGTTGTATTAACTTATATTGATATTGCATCAGATATATAATAAGAAAGGTCTATTGCAGTACTCGTTCTTCAGAATTGCATTTTGACTTGGGTATAAATACAATTCCAATGATTGGTAATGTAAACTACTATAGCAGAGATCTGTACAAAAAAAAAATTGTTATATTGTTGATACTTAAGTGCTAGAGTACGATCTTATCCAAAATGAGGGAAACTTTTTTTGATTTCTTGAACGACATTACAATTTCTTGTCTTAGGAAAGGCTGCTGCTCTTGAGCAATCTTCTTGTATTATCTTTCTTGAATTCTTAGAATATTATTACTACGTTGCATGCAGAACTGGGAGAAACAGGGCTGGACAGAGAGAGTAAAAATAAAGTCGAGAATATAGTTTACTATATGGTAAGTTTTTATATAGGGTCTAAAGTGTCGCTTCTCATTTGTATATATGCATAAACAAATGAGAAGTGACATTTTAGACCTTAGAATACGAAAACGTTAAAAATTGCCATCAAAAAGAATAAAAAAGGAAATAAAGCGCGTCAAGTCATAAATATTAAAGTGCAGGCTATAAGCTTTAGGCTTGCATGGTAAGCAGGCAAGTTATACCAAAGAATATCATTACTGCGTTAATTCCACCAAGCAGACAGGCATTATTTGCAGCCTTACAGGCCTTTTCGACGAATGCAGTGTTGCACACAGTCTCGCCCCAAGCAGCAGTAGTTTTCACCGAGTCACTGATTTCATACAAGAACTCGTATAAAGTCACTCAACCACACTTTTCCCTTGAGACTCAAGTTATATACACTCTCATTGCATGTACTCAAACTGAAGGCAACAACCTGAATGTAAAAAAAAAAAAGTAATTTTAAATGAATTATCAAATAAAATTAAAATCAATAAATGTTATACTTCAACGAAACTGGTTTTTAAGCCTCTGTTATTATATAAACACACATATTATATTATAATCATTTAATTTTTAATTTAAAACATTTCCTACCGTCATATACAATATATTTATATTATTAATTGAATGGACATAAATTTAAAATATTATAATGTAATGTAAAATAATTAAATTTTATTTCGCTGTTTTTCCATCCCTTTCCGATTGTTTAGTTTCACTTTCTTATTTTTTTATTGTTAAAGATCTAATATGTTTTTAAAAAAATGTTCAATTAAATTATTTCTTTAATAAAAATATCCAAATTGTCAACATTACATATTAAGTTCTTTATTTTTTCCTATGCGATGATACGACCATTTTTTTAACCATAAATAAAGACGAGAGGAAGATGAAAAAAACTTGCAAGCTCAACGGAATGTCAAAATGTCACAAAAGTGTTGAAAATCGTAACATTTAGTTTGTCATATCAAATTTAACACTATAAAGTTTCAAAAAAATATATTATACTACGCCAAAAAATAATTTAATTTGGCTTCAAAGTGTACACTCCAACACAGAAAAAAATTAAAACAATGTTTTTACTGACATTATCAAGAAAAATAAATCACCATAGTATTTTTTTTATGTAAGATTCATTTTATTATATCTTGTGCTCAGTACTATAAGTTTTGCCTACGTTGCAATTTTTTTTTTGTATAAAAATTAAAAAGTCCCCGTTCATTTTTTTTCACACAATATTCAAACTTTTTATAAATTTAATTAAAAAATACTTGATATATATTTATATATAATACGTTAGCATACAAATACAAATTTAAAACAAAGTATATTTTTTTTTTTACTTTTAATTAAAATTACCATGTTTTTTTTTTATAATAAATAATATGGCATACGTAAATATAAATTTTAGGCGTAATATCTTTATATTGTTAATATTATATATCTTTTTAAATTTTAGAAGCAATAAGCGTTTATACTTTAATACTAGGTAATTTTAAATGAATAATGCATCGAAGCCACCACCGAGCGGAAAAGGTATACGTACGTATGGTATGCATAAAAAGAACATTTGAGTAGCAGGTGCAACAGGATCCAGGTGAAACGGAGGAGAAAAATACTGGGAAAGAAGGGGGAGGGCAAACACAGCTCCAGAGCATATATAGCGCATCATAGAATACCAGAAAAAAACTTCGTCTTTTTAAGTGACGTATGAATGGATTAACTTTATAGCTGCAGCAATAAACAATTTTTTTCGTTATATTTTAAATGTAGTAATTTTTTATCATCTTTATACACCCATAACAATTCTAATAAAATATATATTAAAATTAATTAACTTTATGGAACTAATTAATGACCATTTAATCTGCTCTTATACTAAAACTCTCAATTTATGTACTATGCCACAAAACATTAAATTACATTTTAATAATACAAAATTTTTAAAAGAAATAGCTAAATTTTGTTTAAATTTGTTTGTAAAGTCCATTAATAAAATTACCTAAATTGCTTGTTTCTGTAAGTGAAATTACTTGTAATGACAGAAAAAAGACAGTTACAATATACAGTCACATGTATATTGCGAAGATAAAAAAAATAATAACATTAGAAATTCTCCAAGCAGCTTTAACTTATGCGAAGACGGTGGGTTTACCTCAATTGAAGGATAAATCCAATTTTATTTTATACCATCAGCAGATATGAAATTGCCACATAATAAATTTATTTCGTTTTGCATATTCCCGCTCTGCATGAATTGATTTTGCTTCTAAAAAGATCACCAATTCACAATTTTTGTGGCGTCTCATGACGTCACAAAAAGAACTTTCATTTTTTTTTTAAAAATAGTTCGAGGGCTCAAAAAAATCTGAAAAAAATCAGGGTAGCATAACTTTGCACCCTCTATCCATTTCTGCAATAAAACAAATTGAGGTCAATACTCCATTTCACATTGTAATTAATAATGTACGTAGTACCTAATTCATTTCAAATAAATAAATTCAAATAAATTCAAATAAATAGAAAAATTTTATATAAAAATACGCTCTTTCAAAGTAATGTCATGCATAATAGGTGAAGAAATGATAGTAAATCATTAGAATTTTACGACACAGAATAATAAATCTAAATAAAATTATTATTATATGGGCTAGTATATTTTATTAAGGCCATTAGAGCGATGAAATGATATAACCTTTGATGAGAAGTAGCGTGCATATAGCTGCTATAATGTAGCGATATACGGCATTTTACAATCAATGAAACCTGTTGATGGCTTGCTGAAATGTCAGACTTGTATATGCTGTGTGTATATAACATGGCATAGTATAACGAGAGTTATATATCAACATAATATAAGTGTAATTTATGTCAAATACTTGTCTATACTTGAACTAAAACTGATAACTGATCATGACTCATGACTAATATAAAATCGCAATATCTCTTAATTTCTAAACTTACAGATAAAATTGATGCTATTTTTTTTTACTAATAAATATCAAAGTATCCCAAAGGAACATATACTTTTTATATTATTCAGCATGTGACATATTATGTAATTTACCCTATTTGGTCAATTGCGATTAGGATAGTTAATGTATAATTGCAGCGCAATTAATTGAATGAAAAAGGTTTTATGCGATATTCCTATGCTCTCAGCATCGGATTCTTTTTTTAAAAAAAATTAGTATTTTTTGTATTAAAATTAAAGCAAAAATTATTTACTTTTCAGCGTACCAAAAGCAGTTGAGTTGATTTTGTGAATCCCTCAAGTCTCTTTCTTTAGTCACATTATTTGGATTTAAAATTCAAATAATTAGCCACTTAAATTATTTTAGTATTTTAAAAGGTAATACCATGAATAGTCACAATTTTTTGACAGTATCACCACGTGAAACCACGTGTTTCCATTATGCACTTTTAGTAGCATTAGATTCATAATTCATGTTTATATAAAATATAAAAACAAAAGTTTGTCATATGCTGTGATACCATACAAAGTCTTTTAATATGTTTTGACATTATTTATAAGAAAAAAAGAGGGTATGTTATTTTGACACAAGAATTTTTATAAGAATTCTATATAAAAATATACAAAAATTTATACATGACATATAATATAATATTTGTGAGCATGTGTAAAGAAAAACTTTATCTTTAGTTTGAAAGTTGAGCTTTTCTGTGAACGCACCTCCAGTAGTACTGTTCCACATTTAACGAGAGAGGAGAGTGTGTGTGTAGGACAGATTGAGATGAAAGACCTCGGCTGGCGGCGGCTACTGCCCCTCTCCTCCTACCACTTGGCGAGACTTTTTGCGCCAGTGTGTCCCATTTTATTTCTCGCTCACTCGAGAGTCCTCTAACTGTACACTACCTTCTCTTCAAAATGGCCGCTATACATTAGAATGCATGCTTTAATTTTTCAGCCATTTTGTAGGAGACGAGAGAAGTTAGGGCAGAAAATTATTGAGTTTTGGGACGAACTCTCTCAGTTGTTCGAACCGCTCGTTCTCTCGCTTGGCACTGCCATCATGAGACACAGACGAGAGGGAGGAGGACCAACTGCTCCTCTTCTGTCGCACCGGGCAGGTGTCACACCAACGTCGCCACTGCCACCAACACCACTCAATCTTCATTCTAAATGCTTTTTTTATGCATTATTTAATAACACAATTTTGAAATTGCTTTAAAAAAATAAAGACGGAGAAATTCAAGGTATTGTGTCATTTCAAGTACGTCACAGCTACAACGGCTGATGGTTGATATCTCGATGGAATAAAATTATGTAACTATGTTTTAGCATATTGAGCAAAACATTAATTATTTATTATAAATGTACGAGCAGCGTAGCGTAGTGGATTGATCTCTGCCTATCGCTCGGGAGACCCAGGATCGCTTCCTGCCTTGGCTCAGGTGACTTTTCGTCACTTCGAGCTGAGGTATGGCAGCGTGTTCTTGTAATTAAGTTCCCGAGAGATGGCATGTATGTTCTTCCACTATACTGCCTGTATTTGGGAGGTGCTGAAGGTCATTCCCTTTGGTGCCGCCTGCCTTGATGATGGTTTTCTGTGGTTTCCCATCGTCACTCCCAGGCAAATGCCGGGGCAATTCCTAACACAAGGCCACAGCCGCCTCTTTTCCTATCACCTATCAATCCTTCCAACTGTTGTTAAAACTGTTGTTAAGTTTGAATGCTTGCACCAATAGCAGAATATGCTGTAGTAAGCTAAGATTGTAATAAATAAATATTTAAATATTTTTTAAATATTAATAAAAAAATCTGAAGTTAAATGAACCTTTGAAAATTTGAAAAAAAAAATGTTATTCGTCTTATACCTTTCTTCTCGCTTTTAAATCAATTTCTCAATTTCAACTTTTATGGTAATTTATTTTTATCTATTCCCAAACCTCCGTAGTTAGAATGAGTGTTGTTCATTTAAGAGCATTATAATATATTAGAAAATATAATTTATTATACTGTAGTAAAGTTAATAATCTCAATCAGAAATTACCTGTTAATTGGCAGCTTCGATTTCATTGCTAATTATTAACTATATTTTATAATACATTTGAAAAAAACAAGTTGAATCAAGCTATTTATACGCTTAAATAACAAGTAATAGAATTAATGGTACATTTATGGGAAAAATATATTTCACAAGGTATAAAAAGTAAATTTATTTCATTTTTGCAGCATTTGAATTCAAAAGCTTTCTCTCTCTCTCTCTCTCTCTCTCTCTCTCTCTCTCTCTCTCTCTCTCTCTCTCTCTCTCTCTCTCTCTCTCTCTCTCTCTCTCTCTCTCTTTTTACGAACAGATGGTTTAAAGAATATACTATCGCACGTTGAAATGGGTCAATATTTGAGCAAGCATTACTGAAATTATTAAAAAAAAAAAATTCAGCAGTTATTAATACCGTGGTTAAAGCAGCAATAATTTTTCAGGAACTTATCAGATATATTATTAGCTAACCTTGTTTCTCGTTTGAAAATATGCTTATATAAACTCTGTAATTTCATGCTAGCACTAATTTATTATAAAATTAATCTGAAAACTTTTTCTTCGAACTGTGTTACGTAGATATAACTAAAAAGGTAAAATATTCATCTTGGCAATACAGTTAAAGTAAGTGTATAATATTAACTTTGTGACTGCTGAAGCAATTCCCATCCCTAATAGCAACCTGCATGGAATTGTTTTCATTGCATATTTGGATGCAAGGCCTCGAGTATTGTCAATTTTCCCAAAAAATAAAAATTACACTGAAAACGTAGTCATGTGCGCAGTTAACACGCAAATATGAAGAAATTCGTTACAGAGTGTGTTTTTTACCTCGATTTTGAGTGTTAAAAGTCTAAAAAATTAAACAATTATATATACGATACTTAAGTGGAGATCTTCTTTCCATAAATATACTGCAATCAAAGTTATGCAAGTTGTTCTTAGCTTATCTAAACTTGGTATAACTGTAGAAGAATTTAGCGTCTGGTCAACCGATCATCATATTCGTCAATGCTGGGTGCATTCGCACTTACCTAGCAGTGCTAATTTCTTGTTGCAACGTGATTTCTTGACATTATAGGAATAATGGATGGATATTGAAGGTCACCGGATACATAAAAAATGTGACTGCTCACAGTTTTGTTAAGTGGATCATCTGATGACATCACTTCCAGATGTAAATTTGATATGTAGATAAACAAGTGAACATCGTAATTGCAAATGCACTTGCAAATATTATTATATAAAAAGTGTATGTTTACAAAATATTTAAAATTGGTATAGCTCACTTGTGTCTGAAGCATGGGGGAAAGATACTCGTAACTGTTTAATATATTATGTATCGATCCAAATAATATTTTTAGAACATTTAAAGAAAAACATTAAAATGTATTAATCGAGTGTTATAATTTGATTCCAAAGGTATTTTCATAGTGACTGCAGCAAAAGATTGAGATACTTTTGAGAAGACACACGTGAGTTCATGAGGTGAGGTATATTTTTTTCAAGTGAGTGCGCTAGAAAGTTTTACTTTCGTGCTTTTCAGTACGTTTTGCTTAAAGAAATCCGATATTACGAGTGCATCTCAAGTGTGTTCTGCAAACTACATGCTTCATGAACATCACCGCAAAATCTTGAAACTCCCCATGTATATACCTGCAGACACAATGCAAGCAATGCACTACATGCATTTTGTGCTTTGTTATATATATATATATATATATATATATATATATATATATATAGTGTGTGTGTGTGTGCGTCTGCATAAGGTTATTATACTTCAGTGACCTATATATTTTCTTGATTATTAAGATGCTTTTTCAACACAAATATATTTTCATTATTCTATATATACATTTTTTGTAATTAATTCACTGCGACAAATACAAAGAATGAAAAAAAAAATGTACCTCATTATTTAACTTCAGGATAAAATTGTATTTTACCACATCTCTGTTAATTTATAAGTCACTTTAATTAAGACCACATTTTATTTTATGGATGATACATGAGTACACATCGGAGTAAATAATGAACTCACATAATTTGCACACATTAATTATGAAATACAAGTAAAGCTTCATGGCTTTGCATAGTTATTTCCTTACGAATAAAACGTTGTACTAAAAGTGCTAAAACATTCGACGGGCGATAGCCTTTGGTTTCTTATTTTATGACGCTGTTATACACGTTTTTACATGTCAATTGTCTCTATTTTTTTTTTATCTAGTAAATGACATAATATAATATTTAGTAACAAATTAAAAGTAGAGAATAGTATCTCAGTTCTAAATTTTATGTTATTATAATTAATTTTCAATTACAACTTTACTTAATTTATTTTATGCTGTCAATTTTATTTTACCCACATCAAGAGATTTCTATTATTTATGTTAATATGGAATAGAATAAAGCTTGATTTCCCGCTTTTTTTTTATAAGTATAATACATTCTAGTTTCACAATGCAAAATTGAATGTAAAAAAAGTAAGAATTTATCGTATTGAATTATGTATGACGTTAGAAAATTGAATGGTGTGCATGCATGCATGTAGATGTCTAAAGCACGCAGTACTGAACGGACCATCAACTTAAGTAACCTCTTATATTGTAGCTGCTATTCAAAGTATTGGATTTCGATGCTCTTTCACAAAACGTGCTCAACTATTGAAACTATACTACGCATAAAGCAAGCTACTGCTACTGCTACTATTATACTATATATAATACTGTATAGAAAGCAATACAGGAAGGAAGGTTGATGCGAAGCAAGTCGTTATGCACGCCTAACTGCCTGTGATGATCAGGAGCAGCCTGAAAGGTGAAACTCGAAAAGAAACTCGAAGGAAAGAATATCAGTCATTATTTGAACCAAAATTAACAACAAGAAATATTTGTCACATTTGGGAAAAACCACAGGTTTTAGCAGTTTTTTTAGAGTTAATAATTGTCATGCAATGCATTTTTGTTAGCATAGACGCTGCTATAATTGCAAACGTAGTGATTTCTGAAGAGAGGAGGGGCTGTTTTTGAGATAAATATATAAAAAATTATTTCAACAATTTTACATTTTTTACAACATTTTTATTTAAATAATATGTAATATACAGTCCCACCAAGGCCGGAAGCCTTATAGTGGTTGGTGCTGGCGTACAATATCAGTTTGGAAAAAAAAGAATGCCCAGCAAAAAACAAACATGCACACAATAATGAATATTATACAACTATTTATAATTAGCAACCCTACATGAAAAGTATACAAAAAAAAAGTATTTCGGTTATATACATACCATTATGTTTTTTTTATAAAGAGAGGAATTTCATTTCAAAAATTTGATAACACATTGCTTTATATGTAAATATTATTATTCTTTCATCAATTCACCAAATATATTATTTGTCTAAGGCATAATTAGTGGTTCCACAGCAATTGATTGATTGATTGATGCAAAAAGCATTCTTTCGTATGCGTTCAAATTTATCGCATGATAAAACAGATTTAGTAAGATTTTTAACCGTTACATCATGTTTATTTCAATGAAGTCAGCATACGATATCGTTTTCTACACCCAAAAGTTTACCAAAAACCAGAAAAAACAGAACGTTTATAGTACACTAGACAGGGGTTATGAACAAAACTGTAGTTAATTAGCTTGCCGTCACTTTGCGACACCAATAGCACCATCACTCAAAATTCTTGTCTCTTTTGATATCATCTATATTAAATTTATACTATAGTATAACATGTTGAAAATGGTGTGTATCGAACAAAAACGGTATGTTTGAATACCAACTTCCTACGAAGTTGCTGAAATGCAATAATCATTAGTGATCGATGAACATTGTATGAACATGGCACTTGCTTATTTTAGACAGTTGGCAATATTGCAAATGTAATGTTGTATATTTATTAGAACACGCGTAGCTGTCTGCTTCTTATGTATATAAAGCAGCAACTCGTTTCAAATTCTATCTGCTTCCCGTTATAAAGGTAGGCTATAAAAAAACGTTTAAAGTGCCTATAAAAAATTGTATCTTGAAAAAGGTGAGAGATGAGACAGGAAAATTATCGAATAAATGAGAGAGAGCAGTGAAGCATGCTGTGATTTCGATAAAACATCTTATATATACATAAGTTAGCATGGAATGCAAGTGACGTCATATAATTTCCATTTATAATACTTATTCTCACGTCTCTTCTTATGTGTAGTACTTACAATAGACTGCATCAATTTTTAGATTAATTCAGTCTCAAAATAAATTACAGCATGCCTAAAAAAACAAAATTACAGCAGATGCAGTCGTATTTTTCTTATCTAGTAGACACAATTAACAACGGAGAAAACCAAATCACGCTCATTAAGCCAACTGATTTATCTTTTATTTAGGTTATAAAGAATCGGCTTACCTAAACCTCGTCATCATGATGCAGTTTTATATTCTAATCTATATAAAAAAAAAAAAACAGATCCAAATAGCATATTATTATTTTTACAGATCTATTTTGTTTATAGTATAAATCAACACTGAATGTTTAGGGTTGCGAATCTTAATTAATGTAAATACTCTAATACATTAGTATTATGGATTAGCAAACTTATCATTGCAAATAATTTCCAATTGAATTACTTCCACACACTCGTATATAAATTGACCAGTCAGCAGTGAATCATAATATAATTGAATCATTTTTCTGCCTCTTTGAGTTAAATACACCTGTAGCTAAATTTATTGAGTAAATAATATACAAAACATGTACATACAGTTTTACATCACTGTATGTACATGCAATATTTGTACATTAAATTTTTTTTTTCATGAATATTTTTCGTTGTTATAAGAATTAGCTCATTTTGATGTCATTGACACGATCCTGTGCACCTATTTTTTTACTATAAAGGAGGGAATTTAAACACAATACAATATCACACAACATCGTGTAATAAAAAAAGTTTTGTATAATATTGTATTCCCTGCCATTTATATATTTTTAATACAAATGAGGAAATTATATTTGAAACAAATACTGATTTATATTGTTTACTATATATAAATATTATAATATATTGAAATTTGAAAGGGGGTTGAGCATACATGTTAAAAGTAGCTCAAATGTATCAGTCAAGAAAACCAACGCCTTTCAACACTACCCATGTAACTTCATCATCTTTGCACTATAATTATATAAAAATTTCATATTAAATAGTCATTTAAAAATGTAAAAAATTCAAACATTTCAACTCATTGATCTGATTTTAATCAATGTTATTAGTTTAAAGAGCAGCTTTAACAAAAAAGTAAAGCAGCTATAATGGATTACATTGATCCATCACTCGAAGGGTATTTGACATCATGGGATTAGTGTGCTAATACCTACTGCATGTACGTACACGCACAGCTGAAGAAGGGTCTGTGATCCAGTAATAGAGAGTTTTTGAATGTGTAATCATCACAGCTTCACATCAAACAGTGCCAAAACGTATTGTGAACGACTGTGTTACTCTTACAACTGTCACGGATTATCAACACGCTGCATCAAAATTATAATTATCATGAATACATTAAAATTGATTTTGTATTTCTACCGGAAATGAATTTCCCTGTGTTAATTTCTATAAATACATCCTTACTCCTTACAAACTCTTCAAAAAAATTGAAACTGAAATAAAATTCCGAAGGGAATGAAATAAATTTGAATTTACTTGCTGTTTCAATTTAACTTAAAAAAAAATTATTTAGGGCTAAAATGTTACGAGTTTCAATTTCAATATTTTTTACGGTACTTTTTATGAAGAGTAAAAAAAAATAATAATAAATAATATAGACATTAAAAAATTGCAAAACTTACCCAATTGCAAGACCTGTCCACTAAATCTAATTAAAAATATATTTAAATTTTCAAGACACTTTTCTATACAGTTAAATTACCTAAATATTATATACACACATGCAAACGATATGAGCATGCACATTATAAAGTTGAATCTATGATATCGGATTTATTAGACCAATCACCTCTCACTGGCAGCGATAGCTGTCTGTATTCGTGTTACTATATATGTGTTGTTTCCGATCAAGCGATCATCTTTCTGTCTGCTCTTTTCCCTTCAAAAAAAGAGGAGTAACTTGCGTCAATTCTTATATTCTAAAAAAAATAAATTATTTCAGTTAACTATAAAATAAAGAAAAACTGTGGTAGAATCAATTTAGATCTAAATCTATAGAAACTAAATTAATTCAGAAAAAAAATCAATGAATGTTTAAATCATTTAAGTTATAATATCAATATAATTTTAAAGTTTTCTTCTTATTATAAAATTAAAGTTATAAATTGTTATCTTATCATATATATTTATATAGAGTTTCGTCTTGGCAATCTATTATTGTAGAAATAAAATAGTGAATTTTAATTTACAATATCCAGTAATAGTAACTAAAATCAAAACTATGTTTTATGATAACTTGAAATGCAAATAAAAATGCATTATTCGTATTTGCATCCCCCTTCCACCCTCTTGGTAGACATTAAATTAGTTTCTTCGTTGAAAATTAGCCCTCCGCCGATCATTCTCAAAATTTCTCTTTGGGGTAAAAATAATAATTAAGTCCAGTCGCATTCAGCTGTATCTCTGTTGCAACCCAACAAGAAATAATCGTAAAATATTGATTTTTATACCAACGTCTAAATTTATTCACGAGCTATGAAAAGTATTAAAACCAAGCGGAATTTTTTAAAACTAAATCTTATAAATCGTGAATTTCCAATCAATTGATTCAATTAAATAATACATTTGACATGTATAAATAAATTCTATTCTGAAAACACAATGAATGTCAATCCATATAATTACTATGATTTGTTATCATACATGATCCAAAGTTAGGATTTATTTTATATTGTGCATGAAATTAAAGGAAAATTTTTGAAATATTACATCTGTTTATTCATTAACCCTGAAGAGTCGAAGAGTTTATATTTTTTTATCGGTCAACCTTACAGAAAAATGGAAGTAGAAAAAGTATCCACTATGCAAGGCTTATGAACTGTATAAATATAATTATACGTAAATTTATACAGTTGTAATATCACTGGAAACATTTTTTTTCATTAATTACCAAAAATACAGTATAATCTCTATGGTTCAAAGTATCATCAATATCAGTGCAACATTTCCTAAAAAAAAAAATGTACGCATGATATTTTACTTAAAAAAACTTATTACATAACTATGTTTTACTTGGTGCAATGAATTGTATTAAAAATTGTAAACAGTCATTTAAATAAATTACTCAATACTCAATTGAATGCCACATTTTTATAAAACCTCCCGTGTTGGGCGTGTTTTCTTATTAAAAAAAGTTTATTTTTTCTTTTTCTATCACGAATCACTGCATTTAAACTTGTATCCTTTAATAAACAATGCATGTGCATATAACACTATGTAAATATTGCTTTTATCCTGCTTTCAAGAGAAACAAAACATGTAGTACCTAGTATCTATATATCACGTGCATATGTGTATTATGTAAAGAGTAATACAAAATAAATATTTACGATTAATCAAAACAAAGAGTCAAAGACATGACATTTACAGAACATGATAAAAATAATTTGTTTATAAATAATTAAATACATTGATAAATTATTATTAAAAAGCAATATTAGTTTATTTTCATTCAATTACATTTTACCATAATGTGTGTATATAGCTTTTTCCTGTTAATTCAATTCCCTAAATGTAATATATTTATAATTTATTTATAAATAATAAAATATTAAAATTTTATTTCAACTTGTAAATAATAATGGAAAGTAATTCATTTTAATAGTGTGTGTTGCATTATGTATGAGTTAACATTGCTCGAATGGTTTGCCAAACCAAGTTGTCAGCATATTCTCCTGAGCACGTTCGTTTCTGTACATATACAATATATTATATTACATAGCACCACATTCACTCTCTCTCTCTCTCTCTCTCTCTCTCTCTCTCTCTCTCTCTCTCTCTCTCTCTCTCTCTCTCTCTCTCTCGCACACATTCATGCATGTATGTAAACACACGCATGCATATGTGATAAAAAACTATATACGTATATATCTGCTTGCTTCTGTATTGAGATGGACGTATTGTGTGTTCATTTACATGCCAACAGATGAACAGCAGTGTAGGCGTGCTACTTTTATTTTCTCTCACCTGCGATGATGACCTACCTGTCAGGCTAGCATAAGCTGCATGCCAATCCCAAGTGCATACTAATATAATAAAGTGCTTAAATTGGATAGTGACGTATATACCTACTTGCATGATTTTTCTCAATCATACAGTATGACAAGCAATAAAAATATTTTAGATCGATTTTTGTAATATCCCCCGTGTATATGTACCCTTTAGCTCATCCACACTGCCTATATATAATATAAATGTGAAGAAAAAAAAAAAAGAGTTTATACGTATAAAAAAATTTACATCTCTTTTATTACTTTTTACATAAAAAATATTTAATGTAAGAAATTTAAATTTATTTTTTCCCTAAATTTTATCTGCTCTCTCACATTGAAATTTTGTTACTATTATGCTATCAATCATTTATATGTCACATAAAGATTAATTTTCAAATATATTTAAATCTTTTTATGTAAATATTTTTTAAATTTAAATATTATATTTTAATATGTTAGCATTATTTATGCGTTTAATATTTTAAAATTTCACTTTTGATAAATACTGTCGAAATTGTACCCATGCACACAAAATTACACCAAGAGGGATAAAATTTGTAATTTGATTACTGCAAAGTTAAACACTAAAGAACTACATACAGATTTGTTATAACTGACCGGTGGCACTATTTTGTATTTAATTATCATGAACGCATAGCCTAAAGGTCAATTTTTTTGCCACATTATATAGGATTACGTGCCTATATTTAAATTATTACACAAATTGGTTTAATTTATATTTGATTGATTATAAGCTGCTTAAATGTAAAAATTTATAAAAATCTATTTGAACCTGATGAAATATGAAAAATAAAAATAAATTAGAAAAAAAAAATACATTTTCAATACTGTATACGTTTTATTATTTTTTTATTAAAATATGTAATTTAAAAATAAATTATTCGATAGCTGATAAATATGATGATGCTTTTCCAATATACATTCACTCTTACGCAAGGATACGATGATAAATATATTATTTAGAAAACAATTTTATTGTTCCAGACTGAAGTATATTAATTTTTTACTTTTTCTTCTCTATTTTATATTAGTTATATAATATTAGTTCCATATTTCATATTAAAATGAAATATACGGAGTAAGATCCAATACAAAGACTGTTTATTGCAATAACCTATGTAAACAAAATTATAGTTCTTATTGACTCTTACATAATAATTATATTATAATATACTTTATATGATAGTAGTAAAATACGTTGATGTTCAAACACTATTATTAATATAATTTGGGTTAAAGGACATATTCACCCCTGCTCTTCATTAGCAAGCACTGTGAGTATAGACGAAGGTATCCTATGACGCAAACTTTCGAAGAAGGGGGTGCCCAAACCTTATCGCGCAAGCGGGACCATGCAGTACCACATAACTATTATAGACTCAAACTAGAATGTAATAAGAAGTAATGAATATCCCAGGGTGAACAACTCCAGTAATATTTTCAATTAAATAATTGAGAGGCGTCAAGAAAAGCAGAGTTAAAGTTTATAAGCTGAGACTGCAAAGAACTTTGCAAAGCACTTTAAGGAATATTCAAAAAGAACTTAACACAGATTTTAGCCTAGAAATTTTTAATACCAGTTTTAATACTCGATTTAGTACTTTTAATGCTTGCTTAGTGAGGGATACATACATCAAGGACAAAAGTACAGATTTTTTTATTATCCATTTTCTTTGCCATTCTCAAACATATATTAAATAAAATTCGTTATAAGACAAAAGACAATCGATGTGTTTTACGTTAAATACGTTATATTGTAAAAAATAAAAACTGTAACGCAAAAATGTAAATGAAATCTCACTACCAGAATCTTTTTTTTTTTTTTTTCTTTTTTTATGTCTGTATGACCGAAATAAGGTCAGTGCTACGAGATTTGCATTTGTTCTTAGTTCGTATTCTAAACACTTTCAATTCAATCTTAACTTATACTGTAACTTTAAAAACATTAAAAATTCATCCAGTAAAACAGCAAGTGAAGAAAGCGAATTCTTTGCTCTATAACTTGCTCTACTGCAGCTCAAAAGGTGACTATAAGATCTGATATGTCACGTTGCATAACTCCTGCAGTTATATACCATCAATACATAACGCAGTAAATAATGCACATAATAAAACCACATGGGAAGCACCTCTTGAAAAGTGTTTGCCGCAGTGATATTGCGATTTGACAAGTAATAAACTGTCTATATATGATCCATCTTTACCGGATGTTGTATTGTTGTGCTCCGGACATAAACTTATTAATGAAAGTGATTTTTTAGAGCAACGTGACGCGAGTATTGCGCACTTGCTGTTAAATTCTATGTCAACCATCTTTGTTGACGATGCAAACAATTTCAACAATGAGCTTTTGATTAAATAAAAAAATGCATTGCATGGGGTAGGTAACAACAATTAAAGTTAAAATTTTTAAATGTAATCAACATAGTAATTTAACTTTAAAAAATTCATTACATTCATTTATACATATACATTAATTATAAAAATTATTGTCATGATTAACTGAAATTGCTTTTAAAACGTAGGAAAGTTAGCTATTCAATACGGTGAACTTCTAATATGGCGTTTCAACTACTGTTTTATTATAGGTCATAAGTTTAGTAAATATTATTATGCTCTAAATTTGTTATCAGATGTTACAGTCATGCAATATGTTATATTTGATTCACGTATGAAACTTTTAAGCTTATCATTATATTTGTTTTTGTTTATCGTTAATTTATTTATGTGCGAGTCATTTATACATAAATTTATCTTTACACACGTCAAATCATTAATCCAAACCTTTTAAAAATATATATTACAATTGAAAATCAGTATATTACACTCTATATATATTAATATGATTAATAATTGATAAAATCAAGAATTATTAAAATTATTGTATTGAATAACAACTAAAATGATATTGCATCGCTCTTCGATTGTAATCGATATAACACCACAACGCAATACCTCTCTTTGGCAATACCTTGTTAATGTTGTTGTTGTTTTCCTTTTCAAAACTCCTCTCCCCACCCCCTTCTCCCCTCATACAAGGCTGTAAGGCTATTTAGGCTATTTATACCTATTGTAAGCTGTATTTCCCCGGAAGCCAGTGATGTTCATGGGAAGGAACGCAATAATAATAAAAAATAAAATCTAAATTCTTTATTTATTTTAAATAATAACGGAGCAAATATTTCACCCTGGGTATTATAGTTTTAGATTGAATACCCAAATATTCCAAACATTCTTAATAAAGTTAGAAAGATTATTAGTTTTTCTAGACGTCTTGATAAATAAGTAATAAAAATTTTATATCCATCCATCTCTTTCTTTCCCTCTTTTTCCACTTCATTCATTTTTTTTTTAAATCTTTTTTTTTTTTTTTTTTTCTTTTCTTTCTTCTTCTCTTTTTCCTTCCAGCAGTCTGCATACGTCTCAATTTTTTCATGGAAACCTCGATCGCAATATTATGAAATTCCTGTCTCAATAAACTTTTTTCTTCTTCTTCCTTTTCTTATACTTCAATCTTAATTGACACAAGACAGCAAAGTGCATTATTAATAATGAATTACGAGAACTTTTTGGATCATTGATTTTCTTTCACTAGTTGAACTTAAGGGGGGTTTCCTCCTGACACAGTTGATGTTGCATCATCTTTAGAGGGACATTTTCAAACAACAATAAATTATTTATCGAGTTCCTTATAAATAATATCTATTATTTATTAACCAAACTTATATTATTACATTTATTACTTTTTTTATATTGTATAGTTTTACAACTGAGTGATTGGTAATGACAAGAGAATATAAAAAACATTCAAACAAAACAAGAACTGACCTTTTTACTGAAGTTGATATATCTCTGACGTCTAAAACTAATTTTACTGTTATATACTTATAGAAGTAATCTACGAGTTTGTCATTAATTTGATTCACAGCTAATCAATCAGTAAGTCTTTGTGTATGTGTGTGAACTTTCTATATATATACGTATTTCATTCACACTCAGTAGTCAGTATTATACAGAAGCTAAGCCCAGTTACTGGATTACAATCAGTTAATAAAGTTAGCAATACGAGTACCTGAGCGCTAGCCAGTTGGCTTCAGAGCATCATAGGCACTACTAGTCAGAGACACTACCTCCAATAACCTACCACTACCAGCTGCTACCTCCAATAAACAGCGTGGACTGAGTAGCCTGACAAGCCAAGTTGATGAGGTTAGCTTAGGCCAAGTGTCGAGGAGAGCTTTTGCACATAGAATGCGAATAAGCTAAGGCCTATCCAGCAAGTTAGTCAGCAAGGAGCTAGGTAGGCACGCGAAGGTAGCGTGCTAATAATGATTCGTGTTCCGCGTACTGAGAGTGCCGAGTCAGGTGCAATCAACACTCACCCCCCCCCCTCCCCTCAACAAGCTACTGACGACGACTTCAAGGTGTTTATCGTCCCTTCCTCCTACCTCTCTACTATATACCTCCGTACTAAAAGCTTAATAGTGATTCATGATGCACAAACCAGCTGCCAGCCTGACACAAGCAGCGAACGATTTATTTTTATTATTATTTAAATTTTTTATTAAAGTTGATTTGAAAGTAGGTTCACTATCGAATAATTTATATCTTAAAAATCAATTATGAAAGTACAATTTAGGAGAGATTGAATGCTACCCTTCAAGTTGTTCAAGTTTCGCTTCAAGACGTTGACAGTTTGTAGTCTGAGAAGACGCGATGATGACTCAAAATTATCGAATAACTTTTTAACATTACATGGATGTCCCCAAAATTAAAAACTCCCATCTATTTGCATTTTATAGTGCTGCAGTTCGAACAACTTATATTATGCAAAAACCTAAAATTATATATATGCATCTGATTATATTTATATTTTTTATAATTCAAAACATAACGATTGAATAAAAAAAAATTAATTTTATAATACACGTTCCTTTCGTTATAAATCACTAAAATTTTAAAGCAATGTTAATTAGTCTAATTACTAAAATTAGTTATTACAATCCTAGCATCATTATATCTGCCTTCGCTAAGACAACCTAGGGCTTAGGAGCTCATATAGAGTTCATTATAAGAGACAGTTTCACTTTCATTTTAATGTAATTCATAATGTAGTGTGCACCCTGGGTGTTGATTGATGTGGGTTGTCGAGCCGCAGCTCTGCTGGCTGCCATATGGCCTGACATAATATATGATCATCACCGTGCATGAATCTTCGCAAGCCCTCCGTCTCAATATTCCTGTGAAAGGGCAAAGCAGGTGACCTGCTACCGTCGCCTCCGTTTTGTGTCTATCGCTCACTTTCTTAGCCTCAGTAGTGCTTGCTGCTAGCTAGCTGGCTCTTCTACTTGGCTCTTTTTTTTTTATCTGGCTCACTATATCTCACACTGCTAATTGTATCGATTTTAACCTATACAAGATTGGATGAAAAAAGTTACGAAGCAGCGAACAAACGACGGACGCCCCACTTTGGTCCTTCTACTCAATTTAAGGCACCAACCGTACCTTTGCAGTTTTAAATCTTTGTCAGTGTTACTTTATGCCAAGCTTTCTCTCCTCTTTCCCTCCCCCCCCTCTCTCTCTCTCTCTCTCTCTCTCTCTCTCTCTCTCTCTCTCTCTCTCTCTCTCTCTCTCTCTCTCTCTCTCTCTCTCTCTCTCTCTCTCTCTCTCTCTCTCTCTCTCTCAGAAGCTGCTACTGCCGTTTTCCTTTCTCAAAATGCTTGAAGATCACTCACAATAAGATTCAACCCTGTAATATTATGAGACATACCTTATAAAATTTAACAAAATGGCAAGAAGAAATTTATCTTTACAATAAGTTATTATGTTTTTTCTTCTTTTTTTTTTTTTCTTTTGATTTCTTTTAAAAGAAGAAATTTTAGAGCCTCATACCATACAGATGTCTTTGATGTCTGATAGTTGAAATACCACTTTTAATATACGTACCTTTGTATTTATAGTTACAATATAATAAAAATAAAGTGTTAGAAACATTTGTTAACTGATGTTGAATTAATATATATAGTGCTGTATTAGAGGTGTATTTTTTTTATGATAAATTAACACACAAGTTGTATTCAAGCCAAGATGACAGTGATCAAATGTAAGATTTAAAAGAGCCGGTTGGGACATTGATAAAACTAATATGGCATACAAAATACAAAAAAGACAGATCTGTATTTAAAAAAACTAAAATCAACTTAATACATAAAATCAGTAAAGAAACTTATAATAGATTAAGTACACAATATTTACAAGATAATTTGACAAACGACAGTACAATAAAATATACAGCAACAATTTGTTAATAACTTTGCTAAGCTTAGCTTAGTAATAGAGTCAAGCAATAAATAAAATTTTAATTATTTATTTATTACAGAGAAGAAGATAGCCTAAATTAATGTCAGTAGTTTAATTTGTTAGCATTTTCTAAAAAAAGTGCATCTGCTTGAATAAAAACAAACTACAAGTTGGACATCTTCTACGAAATTATTGGCTACTGCACAAGTTACTTTGATTATCGCTTTAAAAATATATTTAAAAATACTTCAGGCTTCCAAAGTCTCATCTCTTGGTTAGCGACAAACGCTTATGACGTCACACGATTAGTAAATAATTAAAAAAAAATGATTTGTTTTATTAATTCATTCAATAAGCCATGTCTCTTGTTAGGTATCTATTAAAAGATAAGTCAATTAAATTTTTTTTATTAGACCACTTGAGGAAGACTCCCTCAATATCACCTAAATTCACGCGATTTTACACCTTAGGACACGAATGTTACTCCTGCTTTGTTGGTGAGCGTTTCTACAAGCACTCTAGGTGGCGAACTTGGTCTTTTTGACTGCTCTTCTTACCTCTATCAGAAATCTGCCTACCTTGGAGCTGTAGTTCCAACAAATCAGACAGGGATAACGTTTGGGCTGTCTCTCAATTTACATATGATTCGAATGTGGATTAGTTTCTCTGGTGCTCGCTATTATATGCATTTTTTTTTACTCCATTGTTGATTTTCTTATCGTTATCTGATGACTTTGCAACGGTAGCTGGCAGGCTTGACGCTTGACGTGAACCTAGTCGGGTTGGTGGCGGTGGCAGCAGTCACGGGCGTTGGAATTGCAGCGCGCGGGCGGCAGGCAGGCGTGCAGACAGGAGAGCGGGGCACAACATCAGGGGTTGACATATCGTGCTCCCAGGCAACCGAGCTCAATCTCTCTCTCTCTCTCTCTCTCTCTCTCTCTCTCTCTCTCTCTCTCTCTCTCTCTCTCTCTCTCTCTCTCTCTCTCTCTCTCTCTCTCTCTCTCTCTCTCGCTCTTTCGCTTTTGCTAGCTTCCGACTCTCTTTTCATTTCATTCCCTGATTTCCTTTGCAACCACCCCCTCCTCATCACGTGTCCCAAACCAAACTATCGCAAGCGACGGCGCTGTCACTTGCAATCGCCTTTCCTCCCTCTCCCCCCTCTTTTGCCTTCATACCCCCCTCCCTATCCCAACCGATTCTTGCCTTAAACCGTACAAATTTTGTGAAGAAAAGAATTTTCTAGTTCACTCAATTCATTATCTTCTTAGTTAAATTAATTATATGTGCAGTGTTCTTATCTTTTCGGCTTTTCCAATGTCAAACTTTTTTTTTTTTTACATAATCATTTCTTATAAAGCCTTTTTTTTTTAATTTTATGGCATTTTTAAAATACACAAAGCACCTAAAATCACGTCACATTATCACTTTCCTCATGTAAATTTATATTTACACTGGAAATATTTTTCAAAATAAAAATTTATTTCAATTTTTAAACAATTTATTGCTTTAGAATTAACTAACAATAAGATTTAAACTTAACAACAAAGTGATTGATCTATGTTGTATTCTTTTCTCCACGTTGACACTAAAGCTAATGTGATTAACACGAGAAGCCAACTGGTTAAACGTTGGAGATTGTTTTGGTTTGATTGGTGTATGTTACGCATCACAGTGTGCAAAGCCGTGGTTGTTTCCATGATCTTGGTTGAGACAGCAAGCACACAGTGACAGAGAGATCCCGGGGACTGATGTAAGATAACATAAAATCTGTCCCCCTCTCGTACCGACCATTTTAAATCCTCCTCAGCTCATATCCCAATCTACAATGATTCACGACGAAACATGATGTCTTTCCGTTGTAAAGCAAACTAAACTTTTTTTTTACCCCTCTTTTAGATAAAACACGATCACACTTTTTTTTTTTCATCAAAAAGCAACGATAATCTAATAATAACGTTGTTAGCAAAATCCGGAAATTTTTAGCATTCCTTCCATACAAATTTATAATCAAAAAAGCTTTGTAAATATATTCTAACTTCTTTTAAGCATAATAATTATAGCATGCCTATATAAAATAAACGAGATTATAATCTTCTTCTCGCTTTAGTGATGCTCAAACAAATTCCGTATTATAAACCTAAAGTATCGTATAAATGATTACAGCTACTAGCTTTGCCGTTTAAAGTAAATTTTTATTACTTTAGATAACGAGTTGGATTAATTAATACAGAATACTTCTAATCTTACATCTCTCACATTACATTGTATTATATTGTACACGGTTGCAGTGATAACATGTCCATCGCTAACTTTGGACATTCAAAGTTTTTCTACGATAATAACACAAGTTTTGGGGCGCTCTAGTGTCTATAGATAACAGTCAAATTAATTTGTTTTCCTTCCGGAAGCAGTTGAAAATGAATAGTTTTTTACATTCCTATTTGTTTGTTTTTATAGATCTGAAAATTTACACAGCAGTGTTTTTTACAGCACTGATCTCACTGTCGGATTTAAGTAAAATGAAAATGAAAACAAGAAGGTAAAAAAAATCAAAGACTTTCGGCTATTTCTGACAGGAATATCAAATAATTTTGATAGTGATTGATTGATTGATTGATTGTATACATTCAGAGTACTTTTTATGATCATAGCGTTAAAGCGTTATCAAAAAATACTGACGCTGGAAAAGACCGATGGCGCTCAAACGTTTTGCGTGCTCTTGCGTTTATTACGGGCAAATTTACATCCCAGTCTCAAAATGTTCTTTTTTTATCAATTAGTATTTTTCATTAGATTTTTCTTACTACATATACAGCTGAGTATAGTAACAAGGAAATGAATATGAAGTTAATTTAAAAATTATTAATTTGAAATATTTTTTATAAAAACATATTTTTACACCAATTTTAAACTTCTTCCTATTTGCATCGAATATAAATAATCCTCTGGACGTATAACCCTCTAAACTTGCAGAAAAATAATCAGTTTCGTTGAACATGCATGACATGATATAAAAGTTACTACGTTTCTGATTTTTCAATTTCTGATTTTTCATATAATGGACAAACTGCATGAAATCTTTTTATTGCAGGAATGAATAGAGTGTGCCAAATATGCTCTCATTTTTTCATCTTTTTCAATCTTTTCAATTTTTTCATTTTTTTTTTTTTTTTTTAGTCCAGGAACTACTATACAATTATGTATTGTTAAGTAAAACAATAAAATTTTCCTTACATGCACACCAAACTATGAGGTGAACAATTTCTTTCAGTGAAAAGGGAACAATTGTTCATTTTAGAGAACCAAGAGTGCGCACTGTCACGGCCCACTTTTTTATACGTCGATGTAATTCAACTGAGACTCTCACCCTCTTAGTCTACGATGCCTCTGATCTTAATGTTAGACTAAGAGAGGAGTTCGGAAAAATTCAGCTTTGGGCGGGCAACATGAACATCGTGCACCTAATTGATTATGGAAATTTAAAATCTGTATTGTCCGCCTTTCATTGAATATATATATATATATATATATATATACAGTATATATATATAATAATAATAATAATAATTTTGATGGATTTTTAGATTAACATGTGTTTTACTACTCAGAACAACGTTAACCATACCTGACTTAATACAAAACTACTAAACAAAAATTAAGGTTATGGTAGCTCATTCATGTTGTCCCGAGGTTGTCCTGATTTTTTTAATAGCTATATCAATGCATCGTGCAATATTAATCTCTACTGAAAACCATCTTTTTAGAACTTATTCTTAATCTGCTTTACATTTTTTAGCATTTTTTTTAATGAACGAGTACAGGTGTATATGAGGTAGAGCAAAAGTGACATTGGTGGTGTAGCTCGCCCAAACCGCTCATTCTGGACAAAAAGCTACTGATGTGTCGACATCCCTCTACCCGCGCTGGCATGCTTAAAACCTTCTCTTCATAATAATACACCGCAGTCACCACCTTGGCTTGAACGCTAAGCATAAATATCCACAAAAACAGCAGGCATCGTAAAAAAAAAAAAAGTTGAAAAAAAGTTTATCCTATTTTATGTCACTATACTTATATTGCAAAACTTTACGAAGTTATTTTAAAAGTTAAACATATACAAAAAAAAAAAAAAAAAAAAAAAAACTAACATTAAATTATTTACAAAAATGTTATAACATAAACTAAGTCTTTTTAAACTTAAAAGTGTTTTAATTAATAAATTAATTAATGTTACAACTTTGTTTACTTTTCGTCGATACACAAACTATAATATTCACATGCATGTAAAAGTTAAATGATTGCTTTGCATACAGATATGATTTCAATTTATTACAAAATGATTTTTTTTTATCACTACTTGCAGTATTTTTACTTCAATAATTTTTCAATTAATAATTTAATGTGTTAGTATATATACAAGTAATTTATAAAGAATTAGGTATGAAAATAAGTCCACGATTGAGTTTTTAATTAAAAGCAGCATGCACATAAATTGTAATGAATTTTGTACGATATATAATTTATAATTTTGCTGTGTGCTACATTCTTTTCCTTCTCAATATTCATTTTTGAAACCAAGAACTAAACTTTGTAAGCACTCCAGCCGGTACAACAAGTGCTATCACTTAATATTATAAAAATGGGAGGGTATTATTGAACTAGAAAATGGCCGATTGTATTCATAATTTTTTGTTATTGCAATACTGTTGTTAAGTTTGAATGCTTACGCCATTGGTATAATATGCTGTAGTAAGCTAACGTTGGAAAATAAACAAAATAAATTAATAATAATATTATTAAATTCATTAAAGTTTTTCCTTTTTTAGTTTTTTAATACAAAAAGAATGAATAAGTTAAACACATTATCAAAATAAAGATCCTGAGAATTGTTTTTAAAAATACATACTCGTATTTTATAAAAACAGAGACATTAAAAATTTACTAATTGTTAAATTGTTTATTATGATGATCTTTATTTAAAAGGATTTAACCTAAAAAAGAGGTAGAACAGTTATCATTTTTTTTTTTTTATCACGCAGTTTGTTAATATTTTTCAGTTGATTTGTTTGCACCAATGCATGTTCTGCATGTTGTGTTGCTAAAGCGGCATAGAAACAAGTTCTAAGAAAGACCCCACGTCGAGAATCAAGTTGCATGCGAATCGTCTTTCACGATAACTGTTAGCTGCTGCCACGATCACCGCACGAGCAGCTTCGAGCGATTGTTGAAGCAGAGAACACGCTAAAACGATAACAATGCTGCCTAAAAAATAATCGAGCCAATTGAAACAGTCATTATTTCTTTTGAATCTTTCTTTTATTTTCATTTGACTGTCAAAAAAAAAATGTGCTCGTGACCGTAAAATCCACGTATTGTTGTTACTTAATGAAATAATTTTTTTTTTGTAAAAAAAAAAAAAAAAAATCTTATTAGGACAAATAAATAACTAAAATAAAATAAATACATTTATTCTAGTTATATAATTTATGGAAACAAAATTATAGGCACTTTCTAAGTGTATATATATATATATATATTATTTTGTGTAGTTTACATTATTATATTTTAATTCCATAGTAAGCCATACTAAAAAATAATACAGCTGTAAACAGCTCACAAGAACGATATCATAAGACTCACAGTAGTACATGGGAAAAAGTTCAAGTTGTTTGTAGCTGAGCAGGGCTAAGTACAGGTTTGGTAATGAACATCCTTATCTTACAAAAAGCAAAAAGTTTTACATCCAAATTTTGTTTATCAACAGACCAAGGTAGTTGACTCTGTGTTATTTCTGTGCTATCAAACCTCTGGTAACCTGAGAGGACTTAGTAAGATTTTACTTCTTTGGTAGAAAACTTGAAAATTTTAACCGAAAAAATGAAGTTAGTGTGCCAATTTTAACAAATTTCATTTGAATATTTGCTATTCCATTTTTTTAAAGTAATGTGAACGATATAACATATTATAAGCTTTTTCCACTGCTTTGTTCGATTTACCTTTTTTGGCTCTGGCAGAAAAAAAATGCATATTTTTTCACTCCTCTGCCCCTATTCTGTTCTCTACAAAAAACACACGCGTTATGAACCTTTTGGTCTCCTATTTTATGTTATGACGCGGGTCAAACTATAAATCAATTATTTTTTATTATACTGTAAAAAAATGTGTAAGAAAAGAGAATAAAAGTCCCTAAACCTTTTTTAATCGTTGTCAGATAAGAGCAGAGTTTCTCACATTTCTTTCCTGTTAGCCTAGGGGCAGGTATAGAGTTAGTAAAAGAGGGTCACTTATATATAAAGTTTGTATTGTGAACAAGGTCAAAACTAGGTTGCTTGTAGAAAATGTATTTGTCAAGAGCGATCAGCACAATAACAGTTTTTATTGGATTGCAGGTGCGGTGAATGGCTGGCCTGCAGGTCCACCCTCGGCTCGAGAGGGCAGGCCGGAGCCACCCCCATCCACCCTTACACCATGTCGAGCTGCTGAGGGTGCAGCAGGAGGCCACGCGCCGCTCCAAACACCGCAACTACTCACGCGGTGAGTTAGCAGATGAATCGTGCCCCTTGGCAAACCAATTTACCCTAACGCGATACTTTGCTTTGTGCCAGAGTTGCCAACTGAGATACAGACACGCACACAAAAACACGATCTGCGCTTACTTACTCTAAGAAATGTTTTATGCATGTTATATATTATATTTGTTGAAAAAAAATTTTCTCACTATTGTATTTTATTTAATGAAATACAAAATGTATTTTACTTTTTTTTATTATTTTTTTTTCTCATGATGCCCTGTGCCCTGATTATTATTATTACCACAGGTATCTTTACTATATATAATATATTATACCACTCGTAAATTAATTAAATTATATTAGAACATACTTTATAGTAAACATATTTTTATAATTTCCATATTAATTTATACCATATGAGCACGTTACAAAGTACGACACATACATAAGGCGAGCTTATAACACATTTAATTGTAATATTCAATATAATATTCATTCAATCTGGTTTTACTGAATTAACAGAGAAAGAATTTAAGATCACATTACAATGGAGTGGAGGAAATATATATAAACATACTTATAGGCAAATCTACCTTGTTTATATGTTTAGAATGTAAATAATATAAAAAAAATGGTAGTATATATTTATC